>LPNX011019688.1:153379-196844 GCA_001517045.1 Pseudotsuga menziesii | reverse complement strand
AACAATCTAGATATCTTGGCTGCAATATCTACGGGTTAACTTCTTTCCAAATTCAAACATTCATCCGGGTTGCTTTTCAGCTGCCAAATCGAGCTGTATTTGCGTTACATAGTCCCTTTGTCCTCTGCAACGATATTTTCCTGGGTGTGGGTACGGGTTTGGTTAGAAACAGTTTCCCAAGAGCGCGCAGGCAAGAAGAAGAGCAGCTACAGGTTGCAGAATCGCTGGTGGAGGCGGAGGATTTGGGGTAAGTTTGAAGCCATTGAATCTGTGATTTTTTGCTGGATCATTCTCCCTTTAAGGTATGGCTGGAAAACACTCTGTAGGATTTATAGTTTGCACACCATATGTTTGATGAAACTCCTAAGAGAGAAAACCCTTACTGTTGTTTATTGATACTATCGGTACTCTTTGAATCTTTGTTGTTTATATAAAAATAATGTATAAACAACCCTCCTTTCCTCCCGTGGGCCTCTTTACTGCCTCACATCCCCTCCTAGGGTCTCTTCCCTCTCTTTTGGAAGCCACACAAGGGCTGTTACAGCCCCTTCTTCTCCTATGCCCTCAGTCTACTCCAAAATTGCAGACTGCCTACTTTAACAGTCCTCAACCTGTCACAAAAAGAAAGAAAAAAATTAGACTTAAATAATTTAAATTTTTAGTGGTTTACAGGCTGTGGATGATCTGATTTGGTTTGTCAAACTGGCTGGTACTTACACTTCAAGAGATACACATCATAGTACTAGTGAGTGTCTTAAATAAGTACTGTGGATGCTGTTAGTTTATTGCTTAAGTACCTCTGGTTTACCATGGTTAGATAACGTACTGGATGTCACATTGTTTGGATCATCTAATTGGCTATTGTTTACTGTATCTTACACGTGCCTACCAACTGCTACAAGACTGGTGTTAGCTAATGTACACTTCAGTTTGGTGGTTAATGTATGCACACTTTCACAACTGTTAATTTGATCAGCCAAACTTAATACTAATATATTACTGAGGTGAGGCATTATTTGTCTATGTTAATGCACTTGTTGAATGATAATCCTAAGTGGAACTAGTTGGTGCTAACTCTAATGTGGAATTCCTCAAGAAAGTATAGTAAACACTTTTACCTTCGAGTCATTTCTGCTATACATGCGCTTAATCACTAAGTGGTTTATTTCTTGCAACGATTGTTATAGGAGTAAATGCTTGGAATTTCATACTGACTGGAAGGTTGTAAAAATTGATTCCTCATGCCTGCTTCTTCCTAGTATTAATGCCTATACAGTACTGTGATTAGGACTGTTGAATGCACTCATAAAATTCACTTATTCAATACTATTCAAATGCTGATCCTAAATGCCTAATGATAAGTAATGATAAACTCAAAACCACTTTATTCACAAATTAACTTGTGCAAACTCAAGGTCTAATTACATACAGTTGGATATTGCTTATCTTTGTGGTAGGAGTATTATTTTCATCAGGGGCATTATTTAGCCCATGCTTGTCCTACACTAGTGCCTAGTTAGAATTGTGCTATGATATGTCTTCTTTTCTCTCTACATGACTCCATAAGGCACTGATCTTGCTATGAGATTATGTAAGGTATCTAGCTTACTTGTTGACAGGCACATTAACAAGGGCTCTCCCCTTGCAGGTCAAGACTCTCCAAAGTAGTTTTGGAGGAGTGACTAAGGTGAGAGTGGTCACTTCCTCTTACATTTGCTTATCGATGACTACCTTTCTAGTTCATTCGGTAACAAGACCAATATTTATTTAGAACTGACTTATCTCACAACATTTTCGTCATCACGTCTACAACTTTATTACTCTGCCTTTCACCACCACCTTTTTGCTTCCAGGTTCCTTTTATTTTTTTCAAAAATTTGTGAACATAACACACCGATCTCTAGGATAAAACTTTCGTACCACATTCTTCCTTTACCTTTGCCTTAAACTTCATAGTAGCATTTAATGCATCTATCTCTTTTTAAAGAAAGAAAACCCATGATTTTTGTGAACAGTCCTCAACAAGAAGACTAAAATACCTTGCACTCGATACTGATTATGTTCTTGTTGGACCATAAACTTTAACATGGACAAGCTCCTACACTTTGTCTACATAGATGTTGGTAGCTTTTTTGTCCTTCTTTTTGTCTGAGCATGTCATACATCTCTCTATCGTCTTCTTCATATGAAGTACGCCATTCACTATCTCAAACCTGCTCAGAAGAAACAGATGTGAAAAACACAAATCCCATATCATTGATGCCAAAGTACATTGATGTTCAAGTCTTTGCTATCTACCATTCTATGTGAATTTACTCTACTTCTTCCATCAACCTTCAATTCATAAATCACTACAGTATTCTATTGCCACACGCAATTGCTTTCCAATATCATCAATTAATTACAATTCTCATGCACCAACTTTCATAAAAATATTACTGTTTTGAAGAAAATCTTTCTATGTCTTTAAAATAAAATCTGTTTTGGAAATCATAAACCTATAACTTTTTGTTAAAATTTTGAAATTAAATACCCTTTTCTGTCATGTGTGCTACTGGCTTCTTCACTTAGTGGAATTCACACAATGGTTTGGAATTCACACAATAAAGTCTGTTGGCCCGATGAGGATGCATGCCCTACACTGAGTTGCTTCTGGGAAGAGTTTGCATGATGTTGAGGTCTGGAGGACCTAGTTTGTATCTCAGGGAGAGATTTGGTACGGACTTGCTGTTAAGATGTTGTGGGTTGAGATGCAGTTCCACGGATCCTCACTGATGTAGAAACTGGCTCAGTATCCATGTCGGTTGGTCTCTTGGTGCCCCTTGCTGGTGGTAGCACATTGAAGAATGCCGTGATCTTGAAGAATGCAGTCAAGTTCAGGAAAACTCATCTTTATTAGATGAGAGTGGCAAAATTGATATTCACACAGGTCAGTTTATACAGATATACAATAACCTTGGACATCCAAAGGAATCACATAATATCACAATTGAAACTATTCAATAAGAGATTATGGATTGTGGGAAACTGAGCTTGTTTACAAGGTTTTCTTAATTTTTTTCATTTGTCGAATGGGTCCACAAGTTAAATGGTTTTTCTGGCATATGGATGGGATGCCATAAAATTATAGCTTTCATGGAAGGTCCCTTTTCACAGTTTGCAGCTTTGCAAAATAAAATAAACCCTTGTTTTCTACTATGATCTACGATCAAAGATTAATAGGATTTTTTTTCGTTGAAATATAAAGTACTCGCAGGGATGCTACTGGCTCTAAGTGTATACAATGGTTTCTCAAATTCCATTTTTTGTTGAATTGGTTGAAGTTTGAATGTAGGCACATGAAGCAGAAGGAGGAGGACATTATTATATGTGTATGCAACTACGTACCTGATGATCCAGAGAGTCTGTGTGGAGAAAGGTGCCTAAATTTATTGACAAGTACGGAGTGCACTCCTGAGTATTTCCCTTGTGGAGATTGCTGCAAAAACCAGGTCAGTCATGATATATTTTAATAAGTAGATTCTTTGGTTGGCAATATTTCTTGTTGGTACAATAAAAATTGCTCCTGACGATGAGCAACCTGGATGCTATTTCATCACTTCATTGTGTATACTATAAACATAAAACTTTCACGCATCTCAAAAGGATGTTTACTCTAGTGCAGCCAATTATGGAAGGTTTCTGCAGGCATCATAGATATTGACTGCTTGTTGTGAGATTTCAGTTATTCAAATGCACATACATAATTTTTTCAATTAGAATCAGTATTTAAATAAAATTGCTCTGAGGATATGATGTGTTAAAACTTAAAAGTAAAACATTTTAGCTATTAGGAACTAGGAGGACAGTCTTTGGACTCTTTTGCTGTGCTACTCATTCTATGCTTTGGCCTGTGCAATATAAAGTCACCGAGTTTGGTGATGAATCTGAGGAATGGGTTTGACTTCTCTTGTGTATTTGATTATGATTTACATCTTATCTTGTGCTAGTATTTCCAATATCTGAATGTCCTTTTTATACAGAGATTTCAGCGATGTGAATATGTAAAGACAAAATTGTTCAAGACAGAGGGACGTGGATGGGGTCTTCTCACAGACCAAGATATCAAGGTAAAATAAGTATACAAAATGATGCAACTTTGTTTTGTCTTCATTGATCCTATGGTAATGTGTATGTAACCATAAAATTTTAGAACTGTTCCATGTGCAATTATATTAGAATTGTGGAAATATGGTAATAAATTTAAGTCTAAAAGGGAAATTAATTCTTTCATTTGAATTTGTCTTTCAGCATTAGTCAATAAAACTATTTATGTGCATGGTAATATTTCAAGCTAGTTAACTTATATAATTTATTTTGTTGGAGATTCTTCCAATTTTTATTTCCTGCTGATTGGTTCATCAGTCTTGTTTTGGTGACAGACTTTGGGTACTTTATATGTAATTCAATTTGACTGCATTAGAAAAATAAAAAATGGACAGCAATTAAGCATTAAATTACTTGTATTGTTGCCTCAATTAACTATAATTTATAAGGAAAGTGCAATTTTCCAACGCTTCCAGTGCTCCCAGTGTCTCCAGTGTGCCATGACATTCTCACCATTTTTGTATCTCAAATCCCAGATATGCCCTCCTGATACATTTTTATTTTGTATCGGCTCTCTTTGTACTTGGCTCTCCATCTTTTGAGATATCTCTTTTTTGATTTATGATAAGGTTTCACATCTTGCTTTATATAGGAGCCACCTTAGCGCTCCCACTTTGTATGGACATCTTGACAATACAATCCCATTGACCTACAATTATGTCATTAATGCAATTATCTTACCTTATCTATGTTCATGCCATCCATTTTTCTTGAATTTCGTTGGTAATATTTTCAAATACCAATTTTGCTGTAGTAAACATTGCTGTGTTGCAAGCCAGTTCAATTTCTTACATGTCTGGAGCTTTACTATGGGGTACATGGTACATCTAGTGATGATCATTATAGTTACCTGGCAGAATGGATTTTAAGTTGTATTTGGTACCTCGTTTTAAAATCATTTCCCTGGAAAATGCATAGTGATTGAAATGTGTGAATTTACATGGATTTTTCCTTGGAACATTTTTGGGTCTGTCAGACTTGCAACAAGTTACTATCAATTTTAAAAGAATCAGACTTGGGAATAACTTGGCCCATGTCAATAAATTCTAATATTGGGAAAACATGGAAAAAATCGGAATGACTTTGCAAAAAATTGACAAGCAGGGAAATCAATCGGCAGGGGAAAAATTGAAAAACCATCAATTGCTCCATGATTTTTTTCTACTCGGGTTACTATAGTTGTGCAAATGAAATGATGGTTCTTCAGCAAAGTTGGTCATGTTTTCATCTTGTGATGGTTCTTTAGCAAAAGCCTTCAATATATAGAGTAATTCACTGCATTTAGATCTGGTCTTGGAAATATATACGAGTTCTTGCATAGCTTACTTGCTATACATGGAATAAATGACAAATTTTATATAATAGAATTTCTTCCTTAAGGTATAAAATATCTGGTGATTTATGGGATATTTATTCCCTTGGTTTTTTACTAGACTGGCCAGTTTGTTATTGAATACTGAGGGGAAGTCATATCTCGAGAAGAGGCCAAGAGACGATCCTAGGCTTATGAAGCAGCAGGTGATGTTTTAAAACAAATATATAAATTTTAATATAAATCAGCATGGGGTTTGGGCTTTTGCATATATGTTCTCAAGGGAATGGTTATGTTGTTGAACATGTTTGGCAGGGTTGAGAGATGCATTTATCATTTCTCTTAATAAGTCCAAATTAATCGATGCCACTAGAAAAGGTAGCCTCGCTCGATTCATTAACCACTCTTGGTAAGTACTATTGAGTGTAAGCAAGCTTACCTGTCTTATTCTGTTCAATGATTACAAGTTACAATAGAGTAGTGTGTAGGAGGAAAATCTTCTAATAAATGCAGGATTCTCTGTTCTTATTCAAGGTTTTCGCAGTTTCATTTGCAGTCTGCTTGCTAAAAAAGATTAAGTTTACTTTTTTGTAGTTTAATGCATTTCCTTATTCTAATTACTAATGCTATCGTATCTATTGGATGTCTGATTCCATCTGCTGTTAAATACCACAGCGAACCAAATTGTGAAACTCGAAAATGGACGGTCCTTGGAGAAAGTAGCGTTGGAATTTTTGCAAAGCGGGACATCCCTTGCGGAACAGAGTTAGCATATGATTATAAGTTTGAGTGGTATGGTGGTGCCAAGGTTCAATGTCTATGTGTTGCACCATCTTGTTTTGGATTTCTTGGTGCCAAGTCTCGTGGTTTTCAGGTAAACAGCTGGAGTATAAATGGTTCAGTGTAAAATCTGTTTTAATATTTGAGTCATCTCATTGGTTAGGTTTACAAAGGATAGCTGAAAGGTATTATCAGAGATGTTGTATTGTTGGCAATGGTCATTTCCTTTATTGGTTTTGTTGTAATTCAATTTACTGTACTTGAGGCTTGAAAAACAGGAAAGTCTATGTGCCTGTCAACCAGTCTTTGGTTATTTTGACTGAAATAACTATTATGAGGATTTCTGGCATGTTTATTTTTTCTTTATTATTAGTAGAATTCATAGGGATGGCTCTTTAAAAATGGAAAATGTGTTGTGTGTGGAGGATGGGATTCATTTCATTTTTTTCTTAGGTTTTGCATCTTCATTCTTTGGTCTTCTGATATTACGCATATTTGCTAGTACAGGGCAGCACATTGCATATTGATTTCAATTTTAATGTATAGTTTTCTAGAAGGAATTTTTTGTGCCAGTGCATTATCCTCATTTTATTTCTGTTGCATCTTAGTAGTCATTTTCATGGGCCCAGGTTTGTCTTTCATAATCATTGCCATATTTTGGCAGAAGTGGCTTGCTGTCAGTTTCAGATGTAACTAGTCCATGCGAATAAGTTTATTCATGTTGGGTATATATTTCATCTTCATTTGTGCTTGTTTCCAAGCAATGTTCTCAGAACCAGACAGGTGACCAAACTGGCAGACCCCGGAAACAAGAACAAGGCCATAACCGGAGTGGAACTGGAAAAAAACTGGTGGACCAAAAGATATATAAAATGTTCAAGTTTTGATAAAAAAATATAGTCATGTACATCCATGTGAATCCAAGCCATTAAACACAAATATGCAAAGTTTTCTCAAGTACATAGCAACTGTACATATGACCAAAATAGCAGAGAATTTAGGCTTAAGTTTAGGTTTAAGTTGGAATTGTTTCTTTTTTCCATGTTAAATCTTGTGAAATTACTCTGCACATTTTTCATTTATTTGTTTTTTATTTTTACTGAGCAACATAATTTATTGCTTAACATGTGTTGTTTGTAGGTAACCTTACTCGCAAGATTTGTAAAAACATGAAGAGGGAGGCTGTTGCAATGTGGATACAGAAGCACGTGCACAGATATAAAGCTCAGAAAGCTCAAAAGCACATGCAGTGCGGATACAAAAGCATGTGCGCGGATAGAAAGCTCAAAAAGTGGGCCATTGAGTATGAAGATTCTGTTGCTGATGCTTTTCCATTGAGTATGAAGAGCTTGTTGTTGAGGGTTTCAAGTTGCTAAGTATGGTTTTGAAGCTGTCGTGGGATAAAAGTATGGCTTAACAACAAAGTACAAATGGGATGGTTTAGCCAATGTAATATTTTGAAAAGTCATTGGTGTACTAGATGATTTTCATGTAAAGTTATATGGAGATAGTTTTGGAGAAAACTCATTTATTGTAATACTTGACATTTCATATAATATAATTTGTGCTGTTTAAAACTTATATGGTTGCACTTTATATTTGCATAATTCAAATATGTATTAGATGATGATAAATAATGTATGATTCTCTTTTTAATTTAAACATAATACCATATTAAAAATTTATATTGATTAATAATGGATACCATTAAAACTACTAAAATATAATAACCACACATAAAACCACTAAAAATGACTAAATTAGTGACAAATAAATGAGATTAATGACCAAAATTAATATATAAAATAACAAAAAATTGAGAGACATGTGACCAAACAATGAGATATAAATGACCAAAAAAACGACCAAAATTCGCATATCAATGACCAAAAAGCAGTTTTGGTGGCTAATTTGCGGTCTTTTAATACGCGACCAAATTTGGTCATATTCTAGTTTGCCATGTGGTCATTAATTTGGTCATAAATGTGGTCATATATTTGGTCATCGATTCAAATATGACCAAATTAATGACCAAACATATGGCCAAATTAATGACCAACCGACAAGTTATAAATGACCAAAATAAAAATGACCAATTTTGGTCGCGTAATAAAAGACCGTAAATTAGCCACCAGCGATCGCAAAACCAAAAGTGGTCATTGATATGCGGATTTTGGTCATTTTTTTGGTCACTAATCTCTCATTTTCTACTAGTGTATGACATGTGGTATCAGAGCATAAGGTTCAAACACTAGGCCTTGATGAAGCCCAACTTGCTTTTATGAAACAATGAATTTAAACTATTTTGTTGATGTTATTTTCTTTTAATGATATTCAACAGAGAAATTGTTTCTAAAGTTGAACAACATGTATGGAAAGGCTAGAGGAATATGCGGAAGAGGAATCTCCATTTACTGAACGAGAAAACTTATAGAGATACCCTATACAATAAGACCTAACCACTAAGAACTATTACAAACAGTAAAAAACTTAAAATCTGAAATGGAATCAGTTAAACGAGAGAATGAAAGGATTCTGAGGGCTGAGGAGGAGCTGAATCAGATCCTAACAGAAATATTTCAAACTAAGGGAAGGGATAAAAGAGATGATTCAGAAGATACAAGTCATCAACATAAATACAAAAATATTAAACATACTAAAAATGAAAGCAACTCATCTTCAGAGGTATTTGGTGATCAACGTAATTTTCATTCCTCTAGTGATAGTAGTGATGACAACCATTATACTAAAAAGAGAAAATATAAACCCTATGAGGAAATTTCTGGGGAGTTTAAAAATATTAAACCACCAACATTCAATGGAGAGACTGAGAAGGGGGAGGAAGCGGAATCCTGGTTATCTGGGATGAAGAGTTACTTCCAGATTTATAACTATTCTAACCAATTAAAGGCTAGAATGGCTATCTATAATCTTTCAGGGAAGGCTGATATTTGGTGGCAAGACTTGAAGAGGGTGAAGGGAATAAAAGAGAAGAACGTAAATTGGAGTACCTTCAAGAGGTACTTTAAAAATAAATTTTTGTCTGAGCAATACTATGAAGAGAGAGCAAAAGAATTCTATGAGCTTAAACTAGGTTCAATGACTATGAAAGATTTGAACAACAAGTTTTTAATTCTGCTTAGGTATGTACCATACCTTGTAGATGAAAAACTAAAATTACAATGATTCCTCAGTTGTCTACCTTATCATATCAAAGATAGGATTGAGTATGACAATCCAAAAACTCTGGAAGAAGCTATGAGGAAAGCCAATTTTTGTAATGAATAGAATCAGAAGAAGGAGAGCATGTCCAACTAGAAGACCAAGAAGAATAACAACCATTATGATCAAAAGAAGAAAGAATTTGTGCCCAACCAGAATTCTAAAAACAATAAGGCCAGAAATTTTGCTAACAAGAATTTCCAAGGGAATAAGAATAATTCACCAAGCAATTAGAACAATTCAAAGGGTAAAGAATCTTCTAATAACCATTGTAATTACACAAAGAACTTTGAACTCAAAGAACATATAAAGTGCTGGGAGTGTAATGTCCCACATTATGCCTCAGTCTTTCCTAATCGAAAAATGACTGTTAGTAATATTCATACCATACATGAGGAAATGACTGTTGGAGATTTAGCAAGGACTATGCCCAGAATCAATGCAGCCTTGGAGAATTGACAAGCAGAATATTAGACTTCCCTGGTGGAAGTAGAAGGTATGATAAAACAAACCCCTATAGTTATTTTAAATGATCCAGGAGCTAGTCTCAGTTATATTTCACCTAAAATGGTAGAAAAATGTAAGTTTCCTATTGAAAATTTTGAAAATTCTTGGTTGGTTCAGTTAGCCACTGGTGCTAAAAGAAAGGTAACTTGTTTTGTAAAGAAATGTGCAGTAGTTATGGATCAATTTGAAACTGTTGTAAAGATTAATGTATTACCTCTTGGTTCTTATGACTTACTAATCGGTATGGATTGGTTAGAACAACATAGAGTGATTTTAAATTGTTATGATAAAACCTTTACGTGTATAAATAATGGTGGAAAATTAATAAGTGTAAAGGGAATCCCTATAAAAACAACCATAAGGCAGATCTCTGCTCTTCAGCTTAAGAGGTCTATTAGGAAGGGTTGTAAAGCTTATGCAGTAACAATAACTGATGAGGAAAATCTAAATAAAACAGATAAATTAAAATTGGAAGAAATACCAGTTTTAAGAGAATATGTTGATGTATTTCTGGAAGAAATTCTGGGACTACCTCCGAAAAGGGAACTAGATTTTATGATTGAGTTGGTACCTGATGCAGTACCCAGCTCAAAGGCTCCTTATAGAATGAACATACTTGAACTTAATGAACTGAAGTCTTAATTAAAAGAACTTATTGACAAAAAGTATATTCGACCTAGTGTGTCTCCCTGGGGAGCACCTGTCATCTTCATTAAGAAAAAGGACAGAACCATGCGGCTTTGCATAGATTATCATCAATTGAATAAGATGACTATTAAAAATAGATACCCATTACCGCACATAGATGATCTATTTAATCAACTACGTGGAGCCACAGTGTTCTAAAAAATTGATTTAAGGTCTGGATATCATCAAGTTAGGATTAAATATGAAGACATCTTTAAAACAACGTTTAGAACTTGATATGGCCATTATGAGTTTGTCGTCATGCCATTCAGGCTTACTAATGCCCCAGTTGTTTTTATGTGTTTAATGAACAATGTTGCATAATTATTTAGATAAGTTTGTGGTCGTGTTTATCGACGACATATTAATCTATTCAAAAACTGAAGAAGAACATGAAGAACATTTAAAAATTGTTTTGCAAGAGCTACGAGATCATCAAATCTTTGCAAAGTTTAGTAAATGCAATTTCTTTAAGGATAAGATTCAGTACTTAGGTCATGTGGTGACTAAGGAAGGGATTTCGGTAGATCCCGAAAAGATAAAGGCGATCGAAGATTGGTCAGTTCCTAAGGATGTAAATGATCTTCAATCCTTCATTGGAATTACCGGTTATTACCGGAGGTTCATTGAGGATTTTTCGAGAATCACAAATCCAATAACTTCTTTATAGAAGAAAGAAAATAAATTTGATTGGAACCAGAAATGCGAGGATAGCTTTAAAAAGTTAAAAACTTTATTAACCAATGCACCTATTTTAAGAATAGTTTATCAAAATAAAGAATTTGTAGTGTGTACTGACGCTTGCAATGATGGTTTACGTAGTGTTCTAACTCAAGAAGGGCATGTTATTGCCTATGAGTCTAGGAAAATAAAAATTCATGAAAAGAATTATGCAACTTATGATATGGAATTAGCTGCTATTATACATGCTCTAAAGATGTGGCATCATCACCTAATTGGCAGAAAATTTATTCTAATGACTAATAATAATGGACTAAAATATTTGTTAGATCAACCTTAAGCTAAATGCTAGACAAGTTAGGTGGATAGCTTTCCTAAGTGAGTATGATTTCAAAATTCAGCACATTAAAGGTAAAGAAAATAAAAGTTGTTGATGCATTAAGTAGGAATGCAAGGCCAAACTTCACAGCAGTTATCAGCACTTATACAACAGATCTGGATGAACAGCTTAAAGTAGGGGTAGAACAAGATGAAATTTACCAAAACTTACAAGCTAAAATGAAAGAAAATCCAACAGAAAGCTTAATTAAAGGGTACAGTTTGAATAGAAGAGGATTTTTATTATATAAATACATAATGTATGTACCTAATGTGCCTAAAGTTAAGTTATTAATTTTAGATGAAATCCATAAAAATCCATATTCAGGTCATCCAATCTATCAAAAGACTATAACTATGTTAAGAAAAGAATATTTTTGGCCAAACATGAAGACTGAACTGACAGAGTATATCTCTAGGTGCTTTGAATGTCAGTAGATGAAAATTGAACATCAACACCCGGCTTGATTACTTCAGCCATTGTCCATTCCTAGCTGGAAATGGGAGATAATTAGTCTTAATTTTTTCACTGGACAACCTAAAATTCAGAATTTAAATGACTCAATCATGGTAGTGGTGGATAAATTAAGTAAAGAATCCCACTTTATACCTGTTAAAACTACGTATAAAGCTGCAAACATAGCTGATATTTTTCTAAAGCAAATTTTTCGACTGCGTGGAATACCGAAAGTTATAATCTCAGATAGAGACCCTAATTTTACAGGCAACTTTTGGAAATATCTATTTAAAGGCTTAAACACTACATTAAATTTTAGTACTTCATTCCATCCTCAAATAGATGGACACACTGAAAAAGTAAACCAAGTACTGGAGGATTTACTAAGAATGTATGTGAAAGACCAGCCAGGTAAATGGGAGGATTATTTGCATCTGGTAGAATTTGCTTATAATAATAATGATCAAGCATCAGCCATATTTAGTCCTTTTGAAGTCTTGTATGGAAGGAAATGTAATACTCCTATATCTTGGAGTAATCCGGTGGATAGATTAGTATTAGGTCCTGAACTATTGAAGGAAATGGAAGAAATTGTAAAATAGATCAAGGTAATCTGAAAGTTGCGTAGGATCGACAAAAAAGTCAAGGAGACCTTAAAAGAACTCCAAAAGAGTTTCAAGTGGGTTAACATGTGTTCATTAAGGTGAGGCCCAAAAATATCTCTCCGAGATTGGGTAGTTGTGGAAAACTAGCACCCTGTTGCTATGGTCCATTTGAAATACTGTCCAAGATTGGACAAGTAGCTTATCAATTAGCATTACCACCAAATTTAAAAGCAAATAATGTTTTTCACATTTTAGTATTAAAGAAATATGTTCATGATGCTACTCATGTTGTTAACTAGAATGATGTGCAGGTGGAACCAGAAGGATATTTTCTGGTGGAACTGGACTGTATCCTCAAGCAGAGGGAGCTCACACTTTGGAACCGCACCATTGGTCAGGTGAAGTTGCAATGGAAGCACCTTAGTCCAGAGGAAGCCACCTGGGAATTGGAAAGTAATATACGGGATGCATATCCAATTCTGTTCCAAGGGAATTCTGAGGACGAGGAATAAATAACATCGAGGAAGATGTTATACTTTAAGGGGGTGTGTATGTCACATACCCCAATTTTGCAAAAAAAAACACTTTTATATTATTTGATATTATTTGAAGACAATAAGTTCAATTTTATGCTAAGTTGTAATTGATGACTCAACAAAGTGAAGGATATTTAATGTAATTCTGAATATTCTATTTATAAATAAATAAAGGAGGAAATAATAGCTTAGGAGAGCTGTTAAAAGAGTGTTTACTGGTCAAATTGGTGGAGGAGACTAGGTGGAGAGAAAATTGACATGTGGTAGCATCCTCAAATCACTTCCAACTGTTGCAGGTGCCAACCTCCATACATTTGGGGTCATGATTCCCCAAGAAAGTGGAATTAGAGCAGGTGGCTCAATTAATGAAAACTAACCCAAAATACCTAGGAAATCTTTACAAAAATTCCCATTGAAGAGAGCTGAGGCTGCTCATTCTAGAGAAGTTATCATTTAGGTGAATGAATGTACTTTAGATAAATTAAATGGAAGGGAATTGTGGAAAGTGTTTGAGGGGATAACTGCTGATTGATCTAGTACATCTTTTAAGTTGAAAGTAGAGTGTTTTACTGAGATATTGGACTATTCTACTTTTTGCATTCTCCACCAGTTCTCATCCAAGAATACCAAGAATAGGATCGGGGGTCTTGAGGAAGCATTGTTTGAGTGCTCTCCAAGAGATGGGTAGGGAGGAATGACCTCCTAACGTTGTTGCCGTCTGTCTTAAACAGGTTTTACATTATTTTGTTTTACTATGTTAGTATCTGAGTTTAATGGATATATGAATGTTAAAGAATTCAGTTTCTAGAATGTTAGAATCTAGTAGTCTTTTTAAACAATTTAAGAAATAAACTTGATTTAGAAAAGTAATGTATTTGAATGGAAATAATTTCTAGAGTGTGTTTTTCCACGCCTAGAAAACCAGGCAGTACTCTAGCACAGGTAGAATGTTTAAGTAGATAAGAGAATGTTTTAGTAGATAAGATTGTGTATTTACAGACAGTAGAATAATCTTATTCATGTTAAAATATTAGGGAGGTTAAACAGTGTTATGATATGTTTATATTTCTCTGTTTTCACTTAGTAACTAAATGAAATACAGGAGAAAAACCACATTAGAGTTACAATGATTACATGGAGTTAAGTAAATAAGTGAGCTACTAATCACATAGTTTAATTCTAACAATATTAGCTAAATCTAATACTAATATTTATTATAAACTAAATAGGGTTATGTTAAAAGTACTTAAATTATAAAGAAAAAACTGAGTTATAGAGTCTATGCTATATCTTTTCAAGAACTCTGAGTAAATTCTACCTGACAGTTTAGTAAATAAAAGCAATGAAAATATAGATAATAACTAGTATAAAACTAAATATTTACCTATTTAGCAACTATTTTATAATTATCTGACAGGCTTATACCTATAAAGGTAAAACTTGAGGGTCGAAACCCTAACTAAATTATTCAACTATTATAAATAAAAATATCTAAGCTGCAATCCATTTATTTAGATAATTATATAAATAAATGATTAGTCTACTATAGAATGTTTACAATCCTTTCTGAAGACAAGGTACAGTTACAAGTTAAAAATATCACAACACACATGTAATAATAATTTAACTGAGTTAACAAGTAGCAGAACCTAATTATTAATAAATTGAAGAACTTATTTAGATAAGTGTTTCATTTAAGGAAAACCCTATCTTGTATATTCCGAACAAGTAAGTTAATATTATAAATTACACACTATGACTAATTTACAGTCTTATAATAACAATATCTATTTATAAAAAAAATATTTAGACAGTAATGTTCTTCATTAACAGTCAAATAGGAAAAACCCTAATGTACACAGAGTCATAATTTAGTAGATTACGGTAAAAACGAGACTGAGATCCAAGTAAAATCCTTTCTAAAAACCCAATGTATTACATTGACAGGCCATAAAGCTAAAAACTTAACCAATTTACAACACCCTGCTCAATGCTAGTGTACCCAACATCGTGGCGAGGGTTTGAAAGACAAAAGTAACAAACAATTTATAAAAACATCATTATTGTAATAACATTTATAAGACAATGCATATTTTATTAAAGTATTCGAAACAAAGAACCATTAAAAGCATGAAGACAAGAGGACATCCACATAATAAGAATAGAGTATGTCATTAATTATCCATAAGGCTGTAAACGTGTCAATAAGTCAAAAATAGTGAAATACAAGTCACGCTAACGAGGCTGGAGTTACCTTGCTACAGGCAATGGTTTTAATAACCAAAAATACTAAATAACAACTAAGCTAAACATTTTAAACACCGAAGGAACCGAAGTCATATTTCTTCTCCAACTGAAACCCTTTTCCCCTAATATTACAAGCAGGGAGCTGCCACATTGTAACTGGGGATTACCCATAGGTCTTCTTCTCAATCCAAACATGGAGAGGGTTCTTCCAAACATAAGGGCGAACTGTAACCTGCAAGTAATTACCAACAATCTTAAGTAGAAACTGAGTTACATAACTGTAACAGTAACTTAAAAACTTATAAACATTTGTAAGACAAATTATTACCTGGAAGCGAAGGAATCTGAAGCCATCAAGGAAACGAACCAACATAATGAACAGTACAACTCTCATGCTCACCTATGACAGAGGCAGCAGGTTCAAAATGCAAACTACACCAATGACTGGAGCAGGATTAAAGCCTTAGTAATGGCCATGCAAGAAATCGACACTAAAAACTACTGACAGAGAACAACTACACGCACAACAAAGTATTGCATGCAGAAGCAAAACCAAGTGCGAGCTATGAGTCTTGCAATCCACAAACTAGAGTGGAAAAACTTCTCTACACACCAACAATGGAGTTGGAGAGGAGCACAAGCGAGCCCTCATGGCCGCAGTAAACTAGACAGTTCCAAGACCAAAACCCTCGACGATGAATGAGGGTTAGGGTTGCATTGTGAGTTTTTAAGTTATGCATTGCATGGTGGTGGATGTTCCATGTACCCACCAAATTATTCCATCCACAATGGGTTGAATGATATAGTTTTCACTGCATTGTCGGGACAACAAATTATTGTCAATAATTTAAACAATGACTATAATGACAATGTAATATACAAAGTCAATAACGTATCATTTCAATGATAACCATAAAGTCAAGCAATGCTAAAGAATAAGATTTATATGGTATGAATAAACCTTATATTACATAAACCTTGGAAACTTTGTTGGTAACGAACCAAAAACATATATTGCATCGATATCCTTGTTTTATAATGACCTTATGATCTTTCTTAGTAAAACATTTAAGAAGAGATCAATAGTAGAGTAAAAGTTTTTGAACATGAGTTGATAGTACCACTATTGACCTTTTCTTTTTATAACCATAAACGATGCATGTCTATGCTGTTAGGACTAGTTTATGCAAACACTAGTGGATAAGGAGCTAGTTTGTAAATCAGTACCGTGTAAATGAAAGTAAATAGTATTTACATCCTAGAACAATTCTTTCTTTTGAATGTAGTCAATAGCACTAAGAGTAAGATAAAGTTATTGGAAGTACATGATCATTTGGTCTCCATAAAATACCAAATCTCTAAATGAATCAAACCGAGGCTAAACTAGACTTGCTAGTAAAGAATAGTAAAACTATTCAAGACTAAATATAGTATCACTTGTTATTATAAATAAATAATATGATAATGTAATTTCGTCACATTACTTATGTCATGAAGAAATTTGGAAGATAGAAATCACAACTTGACGACATTTGTGCAAATGATCATTTATAAGTATAATACAATAATAAGCTGATAAATTTCCTCTACTGAAGCTCAATTAAAAGTAGAGCTGAGGGTTCTTTTAGAAGCTTTTTCTTAGAATGCTTTAGTTTTATTTCTATGCTTATAAGCATTGTTTTAAATTTTAGAAATAATAACAGCAGTAAACTCTTATGTCAGTAAAGAAATTGTTATACAAATTCTGGAGCTCTATAAGTCACTTGACTAATAGCTAGAAAGAAGAACTGTCTAAAATAAAAGTCATACTATTGAAAAACATTGAGTATAGTAAGGTTTTTGATCTTTACAACATGAATTTAAAATACTGTCATAGTTGCAAAACAAGTAAAGAAAAGATACTTTACCTTGTAGTACCCTTAAATTCTATTAAGCAAACTTTTACTCTAGTAGTATATTTATGCTTAGGAAGTATATCTGGATTAACACCTTAATAAACTCTTACTGGTTCAAAATTTTCCTGTGAATCCTGTAAGATCCAAAAATCCAGCTAAGTTTGCAATCGCTAAGTAAGCCCCAATTAGAATGTAACTTCTCACCTACTTGACAAAATCAATTAGTCAGTAAACTAGAAGTAAATGAATGGAGATCTTACACTTAGCATATTAAAAATTAATGTGTATTAGTTCTTATATGTTTGAAGTTAATTATTATTTATATTAACTGTATCATTCATCCTCTAGCCGTTAGTGGTTATCAAACTGCGACTCTAGACAATTTATGTTACATCAAAAAATTTAATTTTTGTGAAAAATTGGGGTTATGACAATATCCTTGATGTAGGCGTCGAAGAAATGGATCTGTATCAAAATATCAAAAGTTCTGCCATCACCAAAGTCGCTACGCGCTCAGAAATATTTCCATGTTCGGAGGTTATTAGATGGATTCTACCACGAGTTGTTTCTCTCATTCCAGTAGCTTATAAAGCGACGACATACAAGTGACCGACACCCCAGGTCATGATGACTAATGACTGGATCAAAAGTATAAACATAGACCCCTTGGAATATGCGAAGAAAATGATAGTACTAGAAAAGCAGTTGAGACAGAAAGCAAGCGGAGAATACGAATGTCAAAGCTTAAGGACCCCTTTTTAGGATTATAGCTTTATTGTTGAGAATATTTTTTGGCAGAGCAGATGGGACTATATACAAGTTAAATTGGGTGCCTCTAATTTATTACATAGCTTTTCAGGGCATCATTTTCAATTGGGCAGATATCATATCAGACAGCCTGTCATTATCAGTCACAGCTGCACAAGGAGGTTTAACCCAAAAAAAGGAATAATTCTATATGTATTCATACATCATAGATTGCATATTATCTAGAAACCCATTTCCTAAGTTGGAGTGCATCTAGAATAGAATTGAATCACCAATCTACGTGGATTATCATAACTTGTGGGCCCATCAATATGCAAGTTATTATAAACTCATAAGTGAAGAATTCCTCATGCCTCTCTACTGGATAATTTTCCATGAAGAGCCAAGTTGGTTATATGAAAATTCCATGGCAGTCATCAGGGAATATGGGGACTACTACTTCTCACAGGATGGCATGCACATCAGAATGTATGTACATTCCTGAGCTCCATCCCTTTTTCCTAGATATGCAACGAACTATGTAGTTCACAAGGAAGCTGTGTGGTAAGTATTCATAAATGGGATTGGAAGCTACTTGCATGATCACAAAAATGTCTCATTTCCTTAGTTTCCTTTATGTATTAGAGCCTATAAATTTTCAAGAATAAAAGGGGCTGAATATTTTGTGAAGGATCTAGAAGTATTCCATTTTAGGAAGAAGATTTTTATGAGGAATGATAACAGGAAGAAGGTCATTGAACATTTTGCAACAGTAAAAATACATTTTGAATACAAATACTTCTTTGATACGGATGAAGAAGTGTTCATAAGAGTGAACAATATGACCGAATTAAACAAACATTTCTCTCAGAAGAGTGGTGCCAGTGCTAGACAGACTGCCAACATTGCAATAGAGGTGAGGATTTAGAAAAAAAAGGAGGAAGCTGAACAGAAGCAGGAAGAGGAGGCCCAAAGGCCAAAAGAGGAAGAATAAAGACTACGAAAGGAAACAGAAGAGAGAACAAAAAGGGAAGCCAAGGAAGAACAAAAGAGAAAGGAAACATATGAAAGGGAAGCAACAAGAAAGATTAAGAGGAAAGGAGAAGAATATAAGGTCAAGGAAGTTGTGGACAAAGAGGAAACCAAAAATGAGCCTAATAGCCCACAGAACATGGACCTGGACCCTCCTGGCACAACCAGTGAGACACTTATAGGTGGCCACAATCCTTTTGAGGAACTCAAGATCGCATCGTTCACCTCGTTAAAACATCATATTGTGTCTCACCTACACACCATCATTTTTATAAGACTAAAAATACCATCATGAGAAAGTCGACGAAAAGACTAAGAAATGGGCACTCAAGTTGATGTGGTCACCATCACGGAGAACAAAATTATGGAAGGCACCCATAAAGACCTGAAATTCACAGCTTCAGTAAACATAGTAGCTTCCAAGGCCAGTGTTTATAATGTCAACAGATTGATGGATGGCATGGAAGGAAATAAAGAGAAAATTCTCAAATTAAAAGATAATTTGGTGAAAATGCGAGGATAAGGGATAGAATTAAAAAAGAAACAAGACACAATTCTCTCTAAGAAGGAAAGGTTACTGAATGAATACCAAATTTTAGAGACATAAAAGGATGCATTAAATGTATAGTTAATGATTATGGAAGTGGAAAGGAATGACTTCGAAGCTCGAATCTCTCAGTTAGAATCAAGAGATTTGGCCACAAACCAATCGGTCCAAGAATTGAAAGCTCAGGTGGAGGAGTTGGTTAGACAGAAGGAATCTTTGGCAGAACAACTGGAGTTTACAAACAAAAGAAAGCAAGATGTAACTCTATTTTGTGATCAAGCTTGCAAGATTCAGGGACAAAGATATCGCTCTCATTTAATCCTCACAAGTGAAATATACAAGATGAGGCTAATGATGGAAAGAATGGATGTGATAGCTACAGAGTCACTGGCATTCAGGAAAGGGTGGTTGGATATCGTAGAAAATGTCAAAATCCAAATCAAATTAGTTTCCTGGAGGGAAACTAATTCAAAGTTCCATGATCATTTTCCCCAGAAGACAACAGAGGGCTTGGAATCGGAAATGACACTTTTGGAATTTTGCAGGAAAGATGCTAATAGGATAAACAATGAAATTTATAAAACCATTGAGAAGTGCCATGATTTTTATAAAAAATTCCATCATGTCTGTGAGAAGTGTCACATTCCTTTAGTTCAGAAGATAATTGAGCTTCTCGTAAAGGATCAATGGATAACAGATCTGCAGGATGGGTTATGAGAAGATCTGGAGTATATTAGAAAAATCGAGGCCTTCACAAAAGAAGACATTCATCACTTTGTGGGACAGGAATCTGTCAATGCATATTTCTTGGAAGACATTTGCAAGGCTACAACAGAGAGGGTGGCACATATAGAGACACAATTGTCAATTCATGAAGTGACATTGCAAGTATTAGAGCCTATAAATTATAAGGCTATTGTTGAAGAAGCTAATGCATGGGCGAGTTATATATCTAGTGTGGCAGGGCCCACCTAATTTCTTGTTTTAAAATAATCTTTTTGTATTTTCCTACATAAGCACAAAATGACAAAATTTAGGTTTTTATAGGGTTAGGGTGAATGAGGAGTCATTAGAGGACAAAATATTGTGTAATATAAATAAAGGAGGAAAGTAAAGAGAAAGGAATTTTTCTAGCATAATAGAAGATGGACTATTTTGTAAGAGAACCAATTTTCTGCTAATAAGAAGGATATGGAAAATCCTACACAAATATTTTTCCTATAATGTGTGGAATGTTTAATGTGGAACTACTTATTCTTGCATTCGTAACATATACTATGAGATCGTTCTAACTTTATTGAATTACATCATTGGTGATGAATTATTTTACTTTCTATGCAAATTTTTATGTGTGAAATGATTAATAAATTGTTTTATCATATCAGAGCTATCTTTGGTATCCTTTCTGCTATATATGTGAATATTGTGTTGGAACAACTATCTGTGAGACTTATATAAACATTTTCAATATATTACTCTTAATTCAAACTTGCTCCCTGCAGGGAAAGGATAGGATAGGATAGGATAGGACAGTTAGCTTAGTTTAGGAATAAATAGATAATTGATAAGGCAGGAGCGATAAGACGAGAGGTAAGAACTTGCACATCACTAGTGTGGTTTGTGTCTGTCAATTATATGTATTTAATTAGGAACTTGGATTTCATCCTTTAATTCTAAAAATCACACAAATGGTTAACCGGGATGCAACTAGTAAATAAATTAAACAAAACAATCTATGCTAGCCATACCATTAACCAAACAGATTCCCCACACCAAACGATGGATGATCTAGTTGGGATCGCTTACTAAGGAGAATCACTACTATCAATGCTTGGGAATTTACGGACATCAACATATTTTGGTGCTAGAAGGAGGGAAGCCAGTGCATGGCTGGAAAAGGAATTATGTTTGTGAGAAAAGATTCCATTAGAACCACATCTAAAACATTTTTCGAATAATATTTCGGTCTTGAATCTGAAGAATAAGTAAGGTTAGAATCTGAAGAAGAAAAAATGGAACCTTTATACCCTTTCTTGTTTGAATAAAATGATCATTTTCAGATACATACACGATCTTACGTAAGGAAACTTGGAGGATTGAAAGTAATTCCTTCATTACCCAGAAGGAAAGCTCCTAAGAAAATAATATCATACAAACAAGATTTTGTGCTTGTAGAAAATCCAAAATAAATGTTAGATTTATCTCTCTAAGAAATCACTGATCCCCTTGATTAGTTGGGATTTGAATCCCTTACAAATCAATTTTTTCCACATTACCCACCACAATCTCTGCCTCAAATTATGGCTAGAATTGTTAACCAACCTGCATGGAGAGCAAGAGGACCACTCATCTTGGTTGTGCCATTACATGATTTACCTAAGCACCCATAAAGAGTGTTACCGAAATTTGATCCTAGAGAAGGTATTTCCATGGAAGATCATTTAAAAATATTTTATCTCGCATTGAATATTCTAAATGTTGAACATGAAAATGTCGTCTACAGATTGTTCTTGTATACTTTTGAGTCTAGAGAGTCCTCGTGGTACTTGAGTCTCTAGGCTAAATAAATAGCCGACTGGGATGGTTTCGAAAAGGTCTTCATAAGTAAATTTGGCAACCGAAAAATTGTAGCCGCACTCATGAAGGAATTGTTGTCTATGAGGATGGAGAAGAAAGAAAAGGCTTAAGATTTCAATCAGAGTTTCACTACTATGTTAAATAGTTTTAGTGCTGTGAAGAAAAAAATAGAAGAATCTTTGGTATAATACTATGCTACATCACTGTATCCACCCATAACAATGTTTGTTAAAAGGGAAGTTAAGGTTACGTTAGTAGAAAATTATGAAGAATCCCAAAAAGGTAGAGGTTGATCTGGATAGTATTGCAAAACATACTTTAGAACCGGAAGTAAAACCAACGGCCAATCAGAATCCTTTTCTATTATCTATCCCCAAAGAAGAACCTTCAAACGAATTAGAAAATGTGGTCAAAATAATATAGAAATTATGGAACAAGATAGTAGACTTGGATAAAGATAAGGGAGCTAGTATATCAAGAAAACCATTAAAACCCTTCTACAAAAAGGGAAGAAAACGGACAACCCCAACCACCTTTAATTGATTCTATTGTTCTAAATTTTAGTGAAGTTGGCATGGATCATTTAAGCACTTTTCACCAAGAACATCACTCTGAGAAGAGATTCTCACAATGGATTAATTCAATGACTCTAGTAATGAATAAGGTATTAGATGCCCATGTGACAGACCCAAAAGACCTAGAAGAAGACCAAACAAATGAACAAGAAGAGCCAATTGTGGAAACCACAATGGTATTATGGGACTAGGCACCCACATTATAATTGAGCAAGGAAGAGCGGGCTAAGGAAATCCAAGTATCATCGGTAAATGTTACCACAAGGAGAAAAGGGCCAGTAGTGGATCAAAGTTTAGGGTTGCATAAAGTTAAGAGAGAAAATGAAACCGTGAAGAAAAATATTCGCACCACTCAGCCACAACAAAAGGTGAATCCTAAAAATGTAAAAGAAACAAGCACAATAATAAATAAACAGGTAAAAATCGTGGCAAACAAGCCAGCAAGTAGTGGGAAACGTACGGAAGAATATAATATGGGATATGATAATGTGGAAGATATTAAGAATACTAAAGAAAATATTTCTTTGTTTGAATTATGAAATATTCCCCATGAGACAAATAAGCTATTGGAAGCATTTGACCCACAACCAGGCAGTACCATAGAAGCTGTTGAATCAAACACTGAGATAAATGAAGCGAGTATTGGTGGTAAATCCAAATATCAGAATCTACCTTTCTTGTTGAATTTTGAAATATTCAATCACAATGTACAGAATTGTTTGGTGGATTTTGGAGCTTCGTCTAATGTTATGCCACTATCCATTTGCAAGAATATCAATGGGAAACCAATACCGTCCCCTTCACAGATCATTCAACTAGATAGGTCTGTTGTTAAGGTTATAGGATAAATGAAATATGTACTCATTAGATTGTCTACATATCCAAGGGTATTCCAATTCATAGATATCATGGTGGTGGATATACCTAAAGCTTATGGTTTGATATTGAGCAGGGACTAGTCTATGAAACTTAATGGTTATTTCGCGACTGATTGGTATCACCTATGGCTTCCATTCCAAAATAGTTAGAATAAGATCAAGATACTAAGAGAACCTCATATGAAACAAAATGTACCCCAATTCAAAGAGAAGAACGAACCAGTCAATTTCTCATCTTCGGTTTTGGGAAATTACTTTCTAGAACTTGAACTAGGGAACTATCAAGCATAAGAAGTCATTCAAGAATAATACACATAGTCCGATCTCCTTCGATTCTTACAAACTGATGAAGTTGATTGTAACATAGTGAATGTAGTTACTAACTTAGGAGATACTACTAACAAAGTGTATTTAGAGGATAAATTTTGGATTTTGTACTTTGATGGTTCCAAAACACAAGAGGGATTGGGAGTCAGTTGTGTTCTTATTGATCCTGAAAGAAATAAAAATTTTCTCTCTTGTAGGTTAGAGTTTGAATGTACAAATAACACTGTAGAATATGAATCTCTAGTTCAAGGTTTGAAAAGATCCATTTAGTTGAATATAAAAAATTTGAAAGTCTTTGGGGATTCTGAAATAGTTGTAAAAAAAATAAGAGATACTATTCATTGTTTATCTCCACATCTTAAAAGGTACCAATCTAATGTATGGAATTTGATATCACACTTCATTGATTTTAATATAAATGCAATTCCTAGATTACAAAATGTTGTGGCTGATTTATTATCTACTTCTACTTCTAGATTAGTGTTGACCAATAATAAGTGTTCTTCATTGGTAATGGCGTTGGATTCCAATATTGATTCGAACACAAACCGGTGTCTTTTTTATCTTTGTCTCCTTCATACAGAGGAATGTTTGTTGTTATGTGTGCCATTTCTGCTCCAACTTTGAATTCTAATGTATGTGGTGGTGATGGTGGATTACTTCCTACGACTGAACTTCTTTCATAGTTGTTTTCGACACGTACTATTTATGGTTGTGTATTGACAAGAATTAACGATCTCTCTTCACTTTCAACAACAATAGCTTCAAATTTAGTCGGTTCCTCGTTGAGTTTCATGTGTCGATTTCCTTCTTTAGATTCTGGTATTATGCGAAGAAATAAGCTAACACATTGATTTATTTCAATGATGATAAAGGAAAAAAAAAATTATATCCCATTTCCCAAATTGGTAAAGAGGAAATTGGGTTTGTTACAAATAGTATCAACACAGAGTATCAACACTACATACTAATGGGCTTGCCTACATGCAGTTATGTTGTATACTTTATGGACTAATGATTATTGTAAATGCAAATTTGTTTCCACAAATGTTTAATCTTGTGACATACATGTTAAGGATGGAATAAATTAAATGATATGTTAGTTGGTCGAAGCATACAAATTGTACTAGATTGTTAAGATTTCATATGCTAGACTAGATTCATTAGTGTTCAATTCAAAAATCATAGCAACAACATATCCAGAATTAGTGATAGAAGCAAAATCACAGGATAAACACAATATTTATCGTGGGAAACCCTCAAGGGAAAGAAAACCCAACAAAAATTCCTCTGTATAAGATGTATAAGAGATAACCCCAAAAACAGGTGGTCTCCTCCCTTTGTTCTGTCGGTCTCTCTCTCCTATGTGCTACTCAAGTGAGTGAGTCTGTGTCCAAATAAGAATCACAACTCCTCTATTTATGCACATTGAGCCAACTAACTTTTACCCTAATCAAGTTGGCCCCACTAAACTGTCTGGGTCGACTCCACCTAGGAAGACTCAAAATAGTATATTATATTATTAATTAGGGTACTAATGACCCGACTTACAATGGAGGATTTACTTCATGACTCTATGATGAACAAATAAAATAGTAACACCCTACCGGAGGAATAATAACATCTCCCTTGGGTTACATCAGTAAACTGCATTTAGAATATCATTTTAAGTTACAATAATCAACATAGATAAACTATACATGTTTAAATGAATTCACAATGCCATGGTTGGATATGTGAATGATCCACCAGACATGTTTTTCATCATGCATACGTACAAAACAAAATAAGGAATTCCAAGTTTCAAAACATGTTCTATTTATAAGTAAACTTTAAAGTAGAATGTATTTGAGTTAGTCAGTTTCTTAAATGTTAAGCTTAAGTACAACTAGCAAGGGATACTAGATTCTATTTATCTTGTTTAATTTTATGTTCCACAAAGATGAAAATAAAGAATAAGAAATGATAATAAATATGCATGGGACATTAGTAAGATGTTGTTGATGTTAGCTTAAAATTCTAAGGTCATGATCAAAATGTTTATCTTCTTGTAAGTATGGAAAGAAGAACCTATGAACACAAGGAGAACATGTATGCATTAAAGTATGAGTAATCTTAATTATGCTATAGAAATGCATGACTTAAGTTGATTATTTGAATATTTTTTTAATCATATATTAAAAGTTACGATTGATAGTGGCATGTTAAGAACTCCCTCCCCCCCAAAAAAACTTGGCATGACTATTTGAATGCATATAAGAGGTTTTACTTGGTTAAGGATTGGATGTAATGATTGTTGCACGTGTGATTAATAGAATGGTTACATTATGATTAATAGACATCACAATTGTATCTTAATTTTGTAGGTACTAAGTATGATTATTAACGGTAACGTAAATTGACATACCTAGCAAAGATATGTTCATTCTATACTTAATGTTGAATAAAATGCAAGTCTATGTATAACTTGTTGAAATTATGCTAGAAATGTTAAATGCATTGAGTTAAGAATGTATGGAAGGGGAACAAAATGCAATAAATCTAGTAGTAGCATTGAAAGTAAAATATGCATTCAATATTATAACAAAGTAAGATATGAATTATGTACAAGTCAATGACAATTATATGCATGTGTACTCAATACCGGAACTCGTTGTCGTATTCTATGTCTTGCTTCATATTGACAAGAAGGTTAGGATGTAAATCATTTATGGCAAGAAATTGAGTAAAGTTTGGAGGTACACATGGTTGTATTAAGCACCGCAAAATGGGAATCGAGAAGATAATCGAGAACAAAAGATAAAATCCTCTTAAAAAAAAGTAATTTCTAGAATGAATATGATTTCTTGATTATTTTTAGAGGTTAATTTAGATGTTGTTAAAAGTTATTATATAAACAATTAATTACATTTCATGAAAACTTAGTTCTGTGACTTGATATGCCAAGAATGTCTTACAAAAGAAAAACAGTAAGAAAAAATCAGTAGATTTGGAATTTTTATTGAAGTACTCAATAGTAGTAACTATGAAATTTCTGGAAATGATCAGTTATATAAATGGCATATCAGCCATAAGGAAATGGATTCAAAGGATTTTTGGAATGGTTTACATATGTTTTTGGAATATACTAAAAGTATCAAGCCATGAAAAGTGATAATATGATGTTTAGAATTTTGGATGTGTAATGTTGTTAATCAAGTCTTGGGAGACTTAGATGAACATGTTTTGGTGTGGAGCTGATGGGCTCTGGAGCATCAAGATAATTATTTTAGGGTTGGTTGGATGTGGTCTAATAGGTTCTGGAAACATTGAGTATAATCATTGATGATGATGATATTTTGTTGGAAACCTAATACTCAGATTATTGTTCCATAGTTAATGTAAATATTGTATATAGAATATGAACATGAAGAGTGACTCATGAAACTGAAACGGTTGGTTAGAAGGTCAAACCTAACCATCACATCAATGTATAAATAGATGTTTTGGTAATGGAATAAATGAATACGGAGTTATTCATTTCAACAGTGGTATCAAAGCAGCACCTTCCATAACTCCTACTGTTACTGTTCAGTCCTGGAAGCCTGAATGCATCTGAATGCATGCCATTCCATTATCAGATTGCTGACCAATTAATGTGTCTGTCATTGCTCAAAGTTAAACATTTGTTTTAGGCATCACTCCTTCATTGGTTTTGCGCGCACTAAGGATTGTTCTGCAACCTTCTAGTCATCCTGTGTGCACTCAATACTAGCGTTATCCCCTTGACCTGTGATATGGTTTGAGGTATGAAACTGGTCCTTGGATACTATATGCATTATCGGATTCATGTATGGTTGTGACTGCACTTTGTAAGAATGGTTGAATTATTTTCGAGGCATTTTCTATATCTGCAACCGTAATTTTGCACCACAGTCCCATTTTTCCTCTAAGAGAATTCTCACTTACCCGCTACTCCCATTTCCCATTATTCTAGTAACTTTAAACGATTGTGTTGTATTTTCTTAAGTTCTATGGGATGAAAGGAGTCTGTACATGAACGAGTGAAGATGTTGTATGTTGATATATTCTAAAAGTTGTGAATTCCTTGTTTGAATGGTCTCTTGTACTAAGAACTTGTAGTATTGTACATTGAGAAATGAGACACTATTATTCTGAGTTGTGACTTCCTTGTGGAAGAGTTTTATAAGCTGCGACCTTCATTTGTATTTGACTTCACCATATTTTGTTCTTTTCCCGAGCCACTCCATTGTTTCACCCAAGAGATACCCAAATCCTTTCTTTTCCCTCTATTTCTACACAGTTTGTATTCCATTTTTGTCAATCCATAATCTCCTCTACATTCGAGGTGTTGAGGGTTCCTCCACCAGCGATTTTGAATTGTGTGGGTTATGGGTCTAATATTAGAGGGACATGAGACAACCCCTAGTCTAAACGCATGATAATTGAAGAGATTGTGGCTGCGACTTCTGGAATAGATGCACTCTGGATGGACACCTTTGTTGAACATTGAAGATGTCTTGATGTTTGGCTGCTATGAGCTGGTGGAATATCAGTGACTAAAGATTGTTATTGGAGAGAAATTGTATAGCTGTGAAGATTCATGCCTTTTCTCAATCAAACTATGTAAATCCTAAATATGTTGTGAATATTCAGTGCATGGAGGTAAAATATTTCTAAAATACTTATATGTGACCGTTGGGGAGCACAAACTTTAATTTATCCTCAAATACTTGTGCATGGGGTGTTTTATGGAAAGTGTCTACAAATAATTTTTATATGTATGATGTTAAGAGTTGGATGAATCCATATGTGTTGCTGTGTATAAGCCATTATATTTGTGATGATCCATGTAATGTGTTTTAGATTGATAAGTGTTTTTCAAAAATTTTCCATACGTATGAAGTATGATGTGTGAAATATAAGAGTTTGTTTTTAACCTGAGGTTCTGACCATACTCGTTGTATAAAAATACTAATGTGATTTCTTTGTCCAAATTGTTGCGTATTTGATGATCTCGTTACAGCTAGTTGATTAACTGGAGAAGAAGTGTATGCTTTGCTTCTCTTTTTTAATCAAATTTATACAAATATTTGCTACGAGTTTCATAAACTACTCGCTTGAAGGTTCAAAGTTGTAAACCCGTTCCCTCCCCCACCACGAGACTTCTTGTGCAACATGTGAAGACTAAGTCTGAACGTGATGAAAGAAGCTCATTCATGTATTCAACTGCATGGAGCTTCATGGAGTTGGTTTTTTTTATGTGAATACCTCTGTTGCAACTGAATACCAAGTTGAGGACTTCCTCAAGAGTGTGTAACTACAAGAAATGTTTAGAAATCATTTGTTTGGGTGCTACTACAAGTCTGTTGTAAAATATTGTATTAATTTTTCATAAAAAGATTTGAATTGCTACGACTTGCACTATTCTATTGCAATATTGTTTTGTAATAGAGTGATATTGTAGTTGTTGCACAGAGTGTAAATATTTTCTTAAAATATTGTAAGAAACAAATATATTGAATTTAAAAGCACTCTAGAGATACTTAGATAGTTTTGCAGAACTATTCTGAGGAGCTGGAAAATCATTTGTAATAGGCTGCAAAATTGTGTAATAAGATGCATAATCATTTTGTAACTTTTAAAGGAGTAGAAACTTAAATCTGCATCCCATATTTTTCTTTCAAGTACTTTGTAAGTTGCATGTTCCACATTGAATATGCACGCTTTGGAATCTACTGTTGGTGTTGTCCTCATTCGCAAGCAAAAATATCTAGAATGATCCAGAAAGATCAATAAATCAAGTGATCTTGTTAGAGAGTCCCTTTGATTTGTTCAGAAAGAAAAGAATCAGTCCAAAGACCCTTCCAAGGGAGGTAACATCAGAACAGGAAGAATAAGATGAAATTTCATAGGCAGATGGGGAATAAATAACTCAAGAAAAGGATCATACCTGAAGTACAAGCGTTGTGGAAACAATGGACATGAAGAAGATCACTCTTGGGCTCCATGGGAATCCATCAAAGGTAGACACAATCAAAATAAAGTAGACAAGAATATGAATCAAGAGGTTGATAAAACCCATGATTTGGCTCATTTTATAGTTTCACACTATAATCTTGGTATCAATGAAATAACTTCTCTTTGACCTTTCAAAGATTGTTAGCTTCTTGATATTGGTGTAACTTCTCATACCACTTTTATAAGATATTGTTTTGAAGAGATGAATGACATTGAAAATGGCATAGTGTGCTTTGCAGATAAATCTAGTCTCAAACCATGGGGAATTGGTTCAATCAAGCTCAAGTTGTCTGGTTTCTCTGATTTCATGTTATAGAATGTTCTCTATCTTCCAAAGTTGCAAGGAAGCTGGTTGTTCTTGGTGCATATTTGACAACAAGGCCATTCCATCCGCATTTTTTATGAAATTTTATAGATAAGAGAGTCATCTAACAAAAAGGTCATCATGAACGAATATGAATATGGAAATATGCTAAAGTTTAAGGATTGTTCTGCAACAATTCAAAACTTTGCCTATATGTCTCATCTTGAAGAAGGTAATTTGTCATCCATTTTACTGTGGCATGCAATATTTGGTCACTTGAATTATAACAATATTCGTTTGTTAAGAAATAATTGTGTATATGGTTTTCCTACTGTTCATAAGAAAAGGAATAAATGTGATGCATGTATCTTAGGAAAACATAGTAAGCATCCTTTTCAGGACTCAAAATTTAGAGAATGTAGAAAGTTAGAATTGATTCATTCTGACTTATGTGGCCCCATGCCAATTCCTTTTGAAAATGGTAATAAGTACCTCATGACTTTTGTTGATTATCATTCAAGAATGTGTTGGGTATATTTATTGAAGACAAAGCCTGAATCATTTCAAACATTGAATAACTTTCATGCATGGATAGAGAACTAAGCACAATAACGCATTGGTACATTTCAATATGATAATGGTAAATAATACACATCTAATGAATTTGAAGATTATATTTCCAAACATGGAATTACACATCAAACTTCAATTTCTTATGATCCTCAACAAAATTGTGTAGCAGAAAGGATGAATAGGACACTTATTAATATGGAAAGATCAATGATATTTTTCAAGAATGTGAAACTGATGTTTTTGGGTGATGTGGTAGTATATGCAACATATTTCAGAAATAGAGTCCCATGTCATGCTATTGAACACAAGAATCCACATGAAATTTGGTTTGGACACCTTCCTTTCGGTTAGGCATCTCAAAGTTTTTTGTTCCAGTCATTTTGCCTTGATACCAAAGGAGCAAAGAAGCAAACTTGGTGCTAGAAGTAGAAGATATATTTTCTTGGGATATTTAGAAACTTCCAAGGAATACCATCTTTATGATGAGGTACACAAAAAATTTATTATTTCCAGATATGTCATTTTTCTTGAAACTAATAAAAATGACAATTCTATTGAAAGGAATCTTGTAGCCTAGAAAAGTTTTTCCATCTAAAGACATATTATGAATTTGATAATGAAATTACAAACCTTGAAGTGGGAATCCTGATATTGGACCAGCATCAATATTTGGAATTTCCTTTTGAATCACCAGCACCCCCTCATGAAGAAACTCATGAAGAAGAAGTTCCCACCACTTCACCTGAAGTGGATGATGTTATTGAGATAATTGTAAGATTGAATCTTAAGAGAATGAAGCAACTCTAGATGATCAACATGGACCATCAAATAATATTCCACAATGGGCCATAAAGACACATGAAAGTGTCCATCTCAATGAAGTTCGAAAGATGTGAGTAAGAAATTCAGCAAGACAAGATGATGGAGGAGAAGCATATAACTTAGGTGATGACATGGATTTCTCATTTGATTGTGAATTGAATTAATCTTCTAACTTTCAACCAACTTCCTTTATAGAATCTGCTAACTATGATGAATGGAAAGAAGCTATGCAAAATGAATATGATGCAATCATAAAGAATGAAACCTCAAAGTTGGTTGACCCTCTCGTTGGAACCAAACCAATTTCTTACAAGTGGGTATACAAGAACATACACAAATCAAATGCATCACTATGAAAACAAAAAGCAAGGCTTGTGGAAAAAGGCTATGCACAAAAATAATGAATTGGCTATGAAGAAACATTCTCCCCCACAACAAAATGGGGTACCATCCACACTTTGCACTCCATGGCGGCACAAAATGGGTGGAAAGTCCACCAAATCAATGTAAAAACTGCTTTCTTGAATGGAGACTTGAAGGAAAATTTATTCATGTCTCAACCAAAAGGTTTTGTTGTGAAGGGACAAGAAAACAAAGTATGCAAGCTTGTAAAATCCTTGTATGGCCTAAAACAAGCACCAGAAGCATAGTATGAAAAGATCGTTGAGCATATTCTAAAGATAAATTTCAAGCATTATAATATTGATGATGCAACATTGTTTGTGAAGAAATTTGGAAGATCTACTGTATTTCTTGTAGTATATGTAGATGACCTCTTGATGACAAGGAATAATTAAGATTACATAGAATCCATAAATAAAGTTTTGATATGACTGATTTGGGACATCTTCATTATTACTTAGGAATTGAAGTGACTGAACATCCTAATTACATATTCATATCTCAGAAAAAGTATGTTTGAGAATTATTGAACATATTTTGCATGATAGAATGCAACCCTATCTCAACTCCAATGGAACAAAAGTTGAGCCTCACATCAAGTTAAGGAAAAGAATTTGAGGATGCAATAAAGTACTAATATCTTGTAGGAATCCTTATCTACCTTACCACTACTAGACCATATATTTCTTATGTTGTTGCCATTATTTCTAGATACATGCACAAACCTTATGAAGGACATTGGTCTGCAACAAAAAGAGTTATATGGTACTTGAAAGGGACTCAAGACTTTGGGCTCAAGTACACTAAGGTGGAATACTTCAAACTCAATGGGTACATCGATTCTAACTTTCATGGAGATAAAGAGACAAGGGTGTCCACTTCAGGATACAAAATGAGTCTTGGATCAACAAATATTTCCTGGAGATCACACAAATAGTCAATTCTAGCAGATTCAACAATAGAAGCATAATATGTGGAAACTATAGAAGCAACAAAGGAGGTTGTGTGGCTCAGGAAGATAATTGAATATTTGTAGGAGAACCAAGAAAATTACACTCCCTTACTGATTAACAACACTTATGCAATAAATTTGGCCAAGAACCCCATATTCCATGTTTGAACCAAGAACATCAACATAAAGTACCATTTGATTCGACATCATGTAGAGCCCAAAAAAGTTCATCTACGTCATTGTTCCATAAATGAGAAAATTGTCGACATCCTCACTAAAGAAATTTGACTTCCACGCAGTAATCATAGGTAGCCTTATTTAAAACCGCGATTTCGCATTGTAACCATGGGTCAACAGTAGACAAAGTTGTGAATGGATCACATTGTTTACACTGAACAGTCATTGTTACTCTGCAATGCAGGTTTTTAAACAAAATTAATGGTTAAAATTTTGTATGGAAGGTAACTATGGTTCTTGAGTGGTGTGGAAGGGAACATGAGGACATGGATCGTCTAACAGTGGATGATCCTACTACTTTGATAATGGTGCTCACTAGCACTTTCAAAGGAAAGCTATTGATCTATCTGATCGATATTTGGGTCCCCGATTTTTGTGTCCCTAGTACACAGTATGTGTTGATGTAGTCTTCAACACTGAGAGGGTCACCCCCTCGACCGGTACCCTCCATGTTGATAGATGCCCCTTTGTGAGATAAACCCATGATGAAATATATATATTCTGCAGTGAGTTCCAAGGTTTCTCCTTGGAGGTCAAAAAACCAAGATCACGGTCCCACAAGTTCACCAATGTCTCGAGCAATCAAGCCTGTGCCCACATGTTTGACACGTGGTAAAACTTAAGCAATCTACACCTTCGTAAAGCATTCAAAGTCATGGGATCACCCATTTCCAGAAGATCCATGTCCTCATATTCCCTTTCACGCCACTCAATAACTATGGTTACTTTCCCAATCAACATTTTAACCATTAATTTTGCTTAAAAACATTCATTGCGCAGTAACTGGTGTTGTTAAGTGTAAAAAATGTGATCCATTTACGAGTTTCTCTATTGTCAACCTACGGTTACAATGTGAAATCGTGATTTTAAATAAGGCTACCCGTGATTACTGCGTAGTTCCTTTAGGGGAGGCCAAAAAACCAATTTTAACTATGAAATTTAAAAATAAATGGCATGAAATTGAAGTCGAGGGAGTTGTGAAGTAGCTGCACTTCGCGGACATCCACTAGATTTTCCATACCGATTGTTTGAAATAGAGAGGTAAAATAGTCTAAATGTGGTAAAAACTCAAATGGTATGTTTTGGATTTGATTTTAAACTATTTATAGTAAAAAATTGTAATTTTTACCCACTTTGGTATAGTTGAAGTTATTTTTATATAAAATGAACTAATACAATGTGTCTTTACCTCAGTTTTAGAGGTTCTGGATGAAATGAAACATGATTTCATTTGCATTTAGGGTATGATCAGGTCCCTGTAACATACTTTGCACTTATACATTTTTCTCCTTCGAACTTTAGGATCTCTTTTAATCCATGGACTACGATGTATGACCACTCCCTACCTTGCAAACATCGTTGTTCTTCCATGTTTAGGGCCTCCTTTACATGTGTGACCCTATTTAGAACATTTTATTATCTTTTTGGTACCTATGCCGTAGTTGTGTTAGGTTGCAAGAGCCTTTGTAGTCATTTTTCATACCAAAATTAACGTAATTTTGCATCTTTACTAAGCTACCCTTGATTATAAGGCTCATGTTCTTATGGAGTTATCTTTAAGCCCTAGTCTGACTCCTTGAAATTGACTTGATAGCTAAGTTACTTGTTTGTTCAGACTCATTAAAGTAATTGAATGATTATCCACATCAGTGATAGTTTAACCCTTTTTCAGACCATGTGGATTAGTTACAAAAAAGGAATACTCTATTTTCTTCAAAATCTAGAAGAGTATCTTCACACATAGGTTTATCACTTTTCCGGACCGAGAGGACTAAACTTACAGAAAAGCAACCTGTTTGATCTTAGTTTTCACTTTTTCGTGCTATGGAACTAAACGTGAAAAATATTTTGAGCGTTCTTTTTGTATTTTTCATGCTCTCTAAACCCTAGAACAAAGCATCGAGTTTACTGTTGTTAGTCCCATTCTCGTAAATAAATGGAACTTTCCGAGTGATCTTTCCTTCCTTCACACTTGTTAAATTAAACCTATGTGCTTTCTTTTGAAGTAGGGTTGGTTGGTTGATAGTTTACCCCTTTTTCAGACCTTACCAACTAAGTACGAAAAATGTATACCTTAGTTCTTCATAAGCTAAGAGAGTTATCCTTTGTATTGTTTTATACTTTTTCGGACTCAGGAGACCGAATTTACGAACAAGCACCCCCCTAGAGTATTCTTTGGATTTTTCATACTCTCAAAACTATGAAAGCATTGAAAAACATTTACTAATTTGGGATGGTAAAATCCATGGATCAGTGACATATCAAGCATTATTCTCTCTTCTCTTGAAGCTTGTAGAAAATGAAGAAAGAATCAAATTGACTTTCTTGGACTCGTTAAAACTTAACAAGAAAGGAAACGAATAATTTCACTCTTTGGGTTATAAGTTTATTTACAGCATGTCATCCTTGAACAAAGCACTCGTTTGAACCTATCGATACTCATGTCTCAGTTTTTCACTTCTCATTTCAACTATCTCTTTTAGTTGTTACTCCTCAATCTGTCCTTTATACATGGGGAATATGTTCATGTATCCTACACAATAGATAATTCTAGTTGTATCATTTGAAAGTCTAAAGTTTCCTTGGGTCATCTCTGTGTCATGCTCACCGTTCAAGGATCTTTAACCCCTATTTGATCATCCTGATGTGTATCATGCTTATTCCTAGTATTTCCTTGTGTTTATCTTCCCTTATCCATTCTTATAGTTACTCTTGTGATATGTTGAAAGATTCATTGCCTTCCTCCTCGCACTATAGCTTCCGATCAGTACCTACTGCAAAACAAGACCTAGAGTTCCAAAGATGGTACCTTAGGATTCACTACTCACCTTATTCCTTTAGATTAACAAGATTACATCAAGTGTTTTTGGCCCCCAACCCGAAATATGAAACATACCACTTCATGTCTACTATGGTCAACATAACCAATATAGGCATAATTCAATAATCCAACACTATTTAATTTCATGATTCAGAATGGTTCAAGTATTCTTGTTTACTCTATTTATCGATAGATAAGCACATTATCTCATAGGAATGAAAGCACATATACATTTTACAAGTATTATTAAGTTCCTTCTAGTTCCTCTTTGATGCCCTCCATCCAAACAAATATAGTTCCAACAGTACTTCGAGTATTAATCCAAGCTACCCAACACAAAGACAATAGCCCTCCTTGGGCGTATCTCCTGCCTATGCTATTCAGGGTGCTTCACCGGTATCAAGCGTTTCCTTTCTCAGACACCATGATACCCAGAGGTTCTTCATGGATCCCCTACTCTTATGACAGTCTTCTTACAACGTAAATTTGTGTGGAAAGAAGTCTAACTAGACGTCTTACACCTGGATATCCCCATAGGTTTCATACTGGTGCTTAGTTGGCTAAGGGGAAACATGTACCTCCTGTACATTCTTCTTTTTAGTTTCACATGTACCAAATGTCTCTTATATCATCTGGTTGCTTATAGTCATGGAACTTTGGTTCCCATCATGGCTCTATATTATTTCCATAACCAAGTCCCTGATCCTTGCACTTCTCCATGAGTAGTTAGTCACAATATCAAATTGTATAACAATCAATATTTCATGTAACAATTCCCACTGATGAATGATTTCAATCAACTTTATATGTTATCTTTTATGCAATAGGCATATGCAATCGATTCTTTCCTAATTATAATTCATAATTGCCATATAATGATTTGAATTGCCCCATTCCTTGCATAACAGGCGATATAGTATCAGTGTATATACCTGTTCACTTTTAACATGACTGTCATTCTTTTTACTTGATTTGTATATGTACAATTGTAAAAGTACATACCTCTATCATCGTTACCCAAATTCCAAAGGAGCTTCCTTGGTTAAAACTCAACTAACAACAATGAACAGTTCTAATGATGTCAGTTCTCATAAAGTCATAGAAATACTAATAGTATCCAAAACTATCTGTTAATGCAACATTTCATAACATAGTCATAAGGTGAAAATTTTAGTCGTAGAAGGCTTCCTCTTAGTTTTCCATACAATCATGTACCCATACCAAGTCAATAAGACTAAACTTGCCACTTACCCATAAGTGGTTTTTAGTTCTAATAATTAATTCCAAATATGTTCTATTCAGTCCCTTACTTTTACAACACCATTAATAAGTTACCAATAACATACACCAAAATGGGTCAATATTTTCTTCAGACTAAAATATTATGTAGTCATACATCTATTGACCTGACTCTTTATGATTTTCTATAACATACAGTGAGTGCTTCTAACAAGATCATTTATTATGTTTTCAATCAACACTTTTATCTACAATCACATGTGAAAAAGGAAGTGTTATCACTTAACATTGAAGGTTATAGAGACACTTCATAAAACATTAAGGATACTTCAATTTGTAACCACAACTCCTATTAATCAATGTTTAATGTCTCTAGTAAATATACATCACTAACACCATGTTTTTTCCTACTAATGTTAAAACATACATTATGACAAAATGCATTTTTCTAATGATACACAATTTCCCTTTGATCTGACACCTCCAAATTTTCACGGGTTATCATACGGATACTTGAGATACAAGAGATAGGTCATATGACTAAAGAAGGATCATTGTCCTCTTTTCTTAATATTTTTACAAAGTTTGTCGTGGGTATCACATCTAGATCCTTCTTGTAAGGGTTTGCTTTGTATTAGTTTAATTGACATCTAAATTATTCCTTTCAAATTCCCAAAGGATAAACATACTATTTAATAGTCCACAATACTAAATTGTAATGAATCTATGCACTATGCATTTAACAATATTCTAAGGACCTTTTTGATAATTCTAACCAAATTTATTTTAATAGGAATCATGTTATACTAAAAACCTGAAAAATGGTACTTATCTCATTTTAGATGACCAACTGGTCACTTGAGTTTGAGAATAATCCTCTTCAATCCATAGATTTCTCGAAGGAACTTTTCACCCTTCATTTACTTCCTATAACACAAAAAATGCAAGGTTAGTTCGTCCATTGCATCTCCCACTATATGAATTTCAAAGATTACCGTGCATTCATCATGATAGGGAGAAATATATATACATATATAGTATTTTTCTTTTCTAGTGGAACTTGCTTTAATCTACATTCTAATTGTCACATGACTGGGTCAATAAGGTTTAGATATAGATGTACAGTTCATTCCTTAATGTACAAATGACTTGTAGTTCGAGAGGTAAAGTCTTCTCCAATATTTACCTTACCTAATTCTTAGTTCATACGAATTGTACCTTCTTATTTATTTTCAGCCCATATAGGTCCAAGTGTTGCAACTTGAACTATGATACCACATGTAACATACCCCCCTATACTGTCCATAAATCTTTGAGTATATGGTGTAAATATTTCCTCACTATATGAAAACATTTAAGCACACCAATACTATTAGTCCAATGCACATTAACTTGCAATCAATCCTAATATTATATGCTTGTACAACAACAATCATACCTACCTCATGTTCAAATGTTCAACAAACAATGGTTCAAGGATTACAATACAATGGAGACCCTTCGCTCCCAATAGTGCAACATATGTAGTTATATATATATTTCCAACTAAAAACCTAATCACTAGACATTCTTTGTTATTGAACAAGTCATAGCCACCAGAAGCAAACTATGTTGTACTCCTACTATCGTGTTTATCATACGGTCTAAACCATTCTAAAATATACGAATGATTACAATCATTTAATCTTATCCAAATCCACCTTATGTCCAAACATCTATTATTACATTTCCATACATGAATAAATATACATATTGAAGAAAAAAATCATACTTCAAGCAAATCTCTAACCCTTTCGATAGAAAAAGGTTTCTAACTTATAAAAAGCTTACACATGTTGGATTATTTCACCAAATTTTTCTCCGAGAGTGATGATACCCTTCTTCTGCAACCACCCTTAAGATCATGTTAAATATACATGGGATCACTATCAAACAAATAATGATTAAACAACATTACTTAACAAGCTGGTAACATGATAAAATACATTCCTTGAGTAAAAATCAGCCATTATAGTTACTTCTCTAATTCTGAATTAAGCTTGGGTGACTAAAATCATGTCTACGGATTTCCTCCCAACCATTGGCTCCATTTGACGTATGTTGTTCCTCCTAGAGCCACCCTCGACTTGGGTGGAAAATCCACTAAGGTAGGTTCACAGGATAAACTCTTCAAGAAAAGGTAACTTGTATGAAACAAACTCACCATCCCAACCCAAAAAAAAGCACAAGTAATATAAGCCATTAATATGTAGGTCTATCAAGCAATAAAATTTTCTAGGCCCAAAACTTATAAAGTACAGATGATGTAGTCATATCCTAGATTTGGAGTTCTGATCCTAAAAACATACTCATCAAAATGTTACAACAGGACAAGACGTACACCTCAGAAAAAGCTCAAACAGAGTTATAGATCTCTCCGGATTTATTATATATCAACAACACATGGCATATCAAAATGAGTATACAAGGGAAAACACATAAAGTTTCATGGATCCATCGGATTTGTTATAAACAACAATATATGGAAGATAGAAGAGTTATCGTTTTGCAGATATAAGGATATATATATAAGATACATAACCTTTAAATAATATAGCCATCATTTTCACTTGCAGATCTGTAATTTTATCTAACTATCATTTTCACTTGCAGATCTGAACATATAAAAATATGTAGAGCCATCGTTTTTCAGATATGAGAATATATACAATATCCATAACTACTAATCGACCGCAAGAATTTTGTCTAACCATATCGACAAGAAAACTCCATTCATGCCAATTGTATCGGCAATATTGTCACCCTTTCTCCATAGTCTGGCGACGTGACCATTTTGGCAAAAAAGTGCGAGATGTTCTGAAAGCTCAACACTCTTTTCCATCGAAAACAAATGCCAATATATTTTGATTGTTTCAGCGGAAACTTATGAATTACTTCCGATGTGTTGGCGCTCTTTAGCATTGGTAACATATGCCGAATATTCTGACTGTTTCGGTTGAACTTACAAATTACTTCCGACAATGTCGGCACTACCGTTTCAGCGGAAAAACATGAGTATTACCAATAGTTTCAGTGAAAACTTATGAGTTACTTCCTATGGCTGGCACTCTTTTCCATTGGAAATATATGTCAAGTTCCTCTGACCGTTTCGATGGAAACTTACGATTACTTCCGACATGTTGGAGACACTGTCCAAGTTACTCTGGTTATGTCGGAGGAATAAAGTGAGTTTGTCTTATTCAAAACTTCCTTTACTCAAGATTCTAGAAAAAAACTAAGTAAGTGTGCTAAACACATCTAACTATTAAATATCTGGTTCACAAATTAAATGCATAGTGACTCCCACAGATCGTAGAGAATCTCATACAACATGGATTTGGGTTCTACAATTATGAAATAAGATGATTCCCATATGGAAAATAGCAGTGTTTGCATATCATTGGAAGAATTAAACAAATTAATAATGGATGCATTTTCCAGATCTTGGAAGAAATATAACTCAAATAACTTAGATGTGATTTTTCCACTAGTAGTGATTCTCCAGTAGTCACATTTCTCCATTCACAACTAACCATAACTAGCAGCCATTTTCCTATTTGTAGTGATTCTTCTCGTTCCCCCTTTTCTTTATTTTTTTTCTCCTCTCCACTCTACTCACAAATCGTGACTTTTATAAGAAGACACCTCTTCTTCTCAACACAACAAGTGGAAAAACTATCAGAAACCGTGGCCTTTATAAGAAGACACCTCTTCTTCTCAACACAACAAGTGGAAAAAGTAAATCCATGCTTCATTTTCATTTAAATCAATGAGACAACTCCCATGATTCTCCCCAATCATCGTTTTAGTCATACAAAGCTTTCAGCTTCCTAACATTATCAATTTCATCCACAATTTGATAAAGCTAGGATTAGTACTTACAATTCCTTTTACTTACACTTCGCATTTTCCAATCGCGTACTAATGGGATGTTACATTGGGATGAGGGGTGTTATGGGAAAGAGAGAGACAAAGATCGAGGGGTTGCAAGGGTTTGGGGAGTAGGCGGTTGCAAGCGAGAGAGAGAGGGGGATGGTAATAGGGGGAAATAGAGAGGTGGGGGTTATGGGTGGATAAAGGAGAGAATGAGAGAGAGGGGACATGGTTAGGGTTACAAAGAGGAGGAGGAGGGGAGAGAGAGAGAGAGAGGTGTGGGTTAGGGTGTAATGTCCCCTTTTTGGAATTCTTTTAAATGATCAATTATTTCACTTTTTCCCCAATTTTGGCCTTCACTAGTTTTGATGTCTAGACCTCCAAATTGACCCAAATGCTTCCAAATTTTATCTTAAGGTACATGACTGATAGTATAACTTAAATATTATGTTCATGTATATTTTTTTACCTCCCAATTACTTTTGTAAAGATTTTTAATGTTCTGTTCAAAGTAGGAGTCTTTACTAGCAAATTGGGGCTCCAATTCCCCTTGTGTAATTTCTGGAAATGGATTCACAAATGATCCCAAAGTCACTTGAATTTCTGAACAGAGGTTGGGTATGTGTAAGGGACCTCTTCAAATTCTCATATGCATCATATTTCAGTTTATACAGGCTGTTATGACTCTTTCCAAAACAACTCCCAAGTCACAATTTCGACCCTTGGGGAAAATGCACCAAATCTTCTCCGAATGCAATAAAAATGATTAAAATGGATTCCAATTCTTAAGTACTTAACATGAGAATTGAGATACACATTAATTACAATCCATACACCATACATTTATCAGTGATACATTCCTCCATTCGAAATAATAAGAATTACCATGGCATATATCAAAATGGAGTGGAAATGGTCATTGTTTGCTCATTAAAAGTCATTTTGACATACAAATCTTGGGAATTTCGACTTGAAATTTTTGAGAATGAAGAAAAGATCATATTTAACTGATTACAATCAGAAATGGATAGTTAAAATCTCTCCCAATTCGAAATCATCAGCATTACAATGGTTCACAACAAGATAGTGGGGAAATGACACTATTTCTTCATTGTTCAACATTTTTACATGAATTATTTTGGTTATTTCAACCTGAGAGTCTTTTGAACATGAAATACAGATAATATACATCATAACACAATATAATTGGCATTATAATCTTCCCCAAAGAGATCAATAGGTCACCCAAAGCGCAATCCCTCCATTGGCATGAATATGGTGTGGAAACTGCAAATAGTTGACATATAGTGTTGCAATAGAATAATCCACATGCTTTCCTCTAGCTTAAACCTAAAAATAAGACTCCATTAAAGCTCCATGAAAGACCTGAGTGACCTTTCCAAACATCAACCTAGGATGGGAATCTTTCACCCTTGAAATTGGCTTAAGCAAGAAAACTAGTCATCCACTAGCTCTCACAATTCACAAATGAACAAAATATTCTTCTCAAGGATGATCCGATGTATTTTATAAACATTATTAGTCTTCTAAGGTTCCAAATCCATCCATAAACTAAATCCAAGTCGAATTGGTGTAGCTGCTCATGCTATGCCATGTGGCCTCTCTCTTCACCTTCCCTCTTCTCCCAAATTTGAGTAGGAGCCTCTTCACCTTCTCCAACTCCCAAATTCGACCTCTAAGATCCTCTATTCAGTCCTGACATGTTAGCATGTCAGTATGTCAGCCTTCATATCTGACTTGTGTGGGCCCCATAGTCTCCATGTGTCTTCATGCTCTGTTGTCACTTCCATTTTCTCTTGTATTTATTTAATAAGCTACATTATTAAATATTTATCCCCTTCTAATGTATAAACATCATTTATTATCCCCCTTATTCCAAATCTCAAAGATTCCACCCCCAAGCTAGGAAACTAGTGATTTTCCACCTTGGCATTTATTTGACTTTTAGCATCCCTTTGACAACTCTCATGAATATGGAAAATGTGATTTGGCCATTGTGACCCAATGTAAAATTTGGGACAATAC
>LPNX011019688.1:111535-129035 GCA_001517045.1 Pseudotsuga menziesii | reverse complement strand
AGGGTGACGATGAGGATGATGATGAGGTTCATGGTGATGAGGAGGAGGATGATGAATATGATGATGATGATGACGATGAGGCTGTCAATGAAGATGATGATGATGGTGAGGATGAGGGTGATGAACAATGCTGATGAGGGTGATGATGAGGATGAGGATGAGGGTGACGATGAATATGATGATGAGGATGATGGTGATGATGAGGAGGATGACGAGTATGATGATGAGGAGGAGGAGGAGGGTGATGATGAGGAGGAGGAGGATGGTGATGATGACCATGATGAAGCTAACGAGGATGAGGGTGATGATGATGATGATGATGATGATGATGAGGATGAGGATGATGATGAGGAGGAGGAGGATGAGGATGAGGATGAGGGTGATGATGACCATGGTAATGATGATGAGGATGAGGATGAGGATGAGGGTGATGAACGTGATGATGATGAGGTTGAGGATTATGATGATGATGATGATGAGGATGCTGATGATGTTGAGGATGAGGGTGTCGATGAAGATGATGTCTATGATGATGATGACAATGATGATGATGAGGAGGAGGAGGAGGAGGAGGAGGATGAACGTGATGAGGATGAGGATGAGGATTATGATGATGATGATGAGGATTAGGATGCTGATGATGTTGAGGATGACCATGATGATGATGATGACCATGATGATGATGACAATGATGATCATGATCATGATGATGAGGATGAGGATGAGGGTGATGAACAATGATGATGAGGATCGAGGTTGATGATGATGAGGATGAGGGTGATGATGATGATGAGGATGAGGGTGACGATGAAGATGATGATGACGTTGATGGTGATGAGGAGGAGGATGATGAATATGATGATGATGATGAGGATGAGGCTGTCGATGAAGATGATGATGATGGTGAGGATGAGGGTGATGAACAATGCTGATGAGGGTGATGATGAGGATGAGGGTGATGATGATGATGAGGATGAGGCTGTCGATGAAGATGATGATGATGGTGAGGATGAGGGTGATGAACAATGCTGATGAGGGTGATGATGAGGATGAGGACGAGGGTGACGATGAAGATGATGATGAGGATGATGGTGATGATGAGGAGGATTATGAGTATGACGATGAGGAGGAGGAGGAGGGTGATGAGGAGGAGGAGGAGGATGGTGATGATGACCATGATGAAGCTGATGAGGGAGGGTGATGATGATGATGATGATGAGGATGAGGATGAGGATGATGATGATGATGATGATGATGAGGATGAGGATGAGGGTGATGATGACCATGATGATGATGATGAGGATGAGGGTGATGATGATGATGAGGGTGATGATGAGGATGATGATGATGATGAGGATGAGGGTGATGATGATGATGAGGGTGATGATGAGGATGATGATGATGATGACCATGATGATGATGATGAGGATGAGGATGATGATGATGGTGGTGGTGATGATGATGAGGGTGATTATGATGATGAGGTTGATGAGGATGAGGATGATGATGGTGATGATGATGATGATGATGAGGATGACCATGATGAAGCTGATGAGGATGAGGGTGATGATGATGATGAAAATGAGGATGAGGATGAGGGTGATGATGATGATGATGATGATGATGAACATGAGGGTGATGATGATGATGAGGTTGACGATGTTGATGATGAGGATGAGGATGAGGATGATGACGATGATGACCATGATGAAGTTGATGAGGATGAGGGTGATGAGGAGGAGGAGGAGGAGGAGGAGGAGGAGCAGGAGGATGAGGATGAGGGTGATGACATGTGATGACGATGACGATGATGATGATGAGCATGACGATGCTGATGAGGATGAGGATGATGATGACGATGATGAAGATGAGGATGAGGGTGATGATGATGATGATGAAGCTGATGAGGGTGATGGTGATGATGAGGATGATGAACAATGATGATGAGGAGGAGGAGGAGGAGGATGATGACTATATGATGATGATGATGAAGATGAGGATGAGGGTGATGATGATGATGATGAGGATGAGGGTGGTGATGATGATGAAGATGAGGGTGGTGAACAATGATGTGTTAGGACAAAAACAAATTAGTTAAAATTTACCTATAGCACCATTAGAATTTACCTAGTTCAATTATGCTAGCAACATTAAAGAACTTCCATGAAGTAATCTATAGTGGGAACTCACCACGCATACAACTTCGAAGTAGCTAGTGACATTGTGAATCTAGAAGCCATACCACATAAATTAGCTCTGAACATAATTCTATATATCGCATATGCGATATAACGCATATGTGATATGAATAATCTATAACGCATATGCGATATAGCTTATCCATATCGCATATGCGATATGGATAAGCTATATCGCATATGTGTTATATTGCATATGCGTTATTTGAAAATTTAAATAATTCGTGGGATTAAGGTTTGGCATTAGGTTTGGAAGCAGCTTCAGAATACCAAACCTATTGGCTAGGACAAATCAACTAGGGCTATTGCTTGTCTTTTAGAACTCTATCAATATGATCAGATTAGATGCCGTGTTTTGATATGACATACAAAATATTTTTTATGAAAAATGTACGATATTGTAGAGTGCGAAATGACGATTCTGAATATATAATTTTTTCCTTCAAAACTATGTTTTATTTATTTATAATTATTTTTCTAGATGACACACATTAGTTTTCAAAAATACATACATCGATTGTTTGTTATATAAATTTTGATTTCCATCACCATTTCCCAAAAAACCTATATGGTGCACTAGACGAGATCAAGCTCTACGATCTTATATTAAGAAATCAAGGATTTCATTAATTTTTTCCCCTAAAGTGTTGCACCCACACATAAGGTTTTAATTTCAAACTTTTATGACTTCAATAATTAATAATAATAATAATAATAAATTCATGAAAAATTCTGAATAAATAGTGTTGCACTAGGCCCATATGTCCTTTATATGTTTGCAAGATTTTATCCCAAATGGACATCATTTACCTCATATATTGCTGCACCCGCACAAACATATATGTTAAGATGTGTTGAAAATTTGAAAACCCACTTTCACAGAAACTAATTTTATAATCATTTGCACACATTTTCTCTGCATAAATGCTATATATTATGAAAGCTGATTCAATTACCTATCTTTTCTCTTTTTACTTCATCTTCAAATAAGTTAGGGAAGTACCCCTAATTGTCACCTAAAATCAGAGTTTTCCATTTATTCCAGTATTATGTGGCATCTAAAGCGTCCTTAAAGGAGTCCATGATTGTGCATCAGCCCTTAAACAAGGTTTCCCCCTCTCCCCTACCATATTTGGCATCTACATCGATAAGCTAGAAGGTTGTTTAGAGGAAGCATGGCACGATCTTAGCTGGAATAGTCATCATCCTTCTTCTCTATGTTGATGATATTGTTCTTTTGGCAAGGTGTCCATCTGATCTTGATAAGCAAGTAAGATTTCTTAAGTATTTTTTCTCTACCATGGGTATAGTGTCAATACTAACAAAACAAAAGTTATGATTATCAAATCCAAGAAGGACAATTACGCTAATTTTGTGTATGACAATAATAACTTGGAGGAAGTGTCTTCTTACATGTACCTAGGAATTGATACTCATCACAAGCTCAACTGGAATTATAGCATTGAGAAAAGGATTAATGGAGGGTGGAAAGCTTATTTTGGTCTCTAAAATATTTGTAAAGAAGCAAACCTTGTGATGTGGGATAAAAAGAAGCTCCATTTTGAAACTTTAGTCAGTCTTGTTATCTTGTATGGGTGTGAGGTTTGGGGTTTCAACATCTCTAGAGAGTCCTAGAGAAATATTGAACAAATCCATAGGCATTTTATAATGTATAACCTCAAAATTAAAAACAATACACCCTACCCTATTCTCCTTATTGAAGTGGGTCTTTCCCCTATTGAGAGCCTTGCTATGACTAGGCTCCGAGTTTACAAGCACAAAATCAATAACATGGGATACCATAGACTTCCTAAGCTAGCTTTAAATTCTAGCCAAAACCACCTAAAACTCAAGTGAGGTTGGTATAAAGATACCAGGGCTTGGTTAAACCATTGGGAGATCGAGGAAACTGTTGCATTGCAAAATGTTAATAACATTAAAAATATTGTTACTTCTAAGTTTACAAAGAAAATGTGGTGTTAGGAATATTTAGAGGCTAAAAGAAAACTAAGATATTATAAGGAGGTCATTAATCCTACTCTAAAATACCAAAAGTATCTCTCTATTTTAACGAGTTGAAAGAAAAAAACTAATATAGCCAAGATAAGAACGAACTCTCATGATCTCCATAGTGAAATAGGTCGTTGGGCAGTTCCTAAAACACCATGGGCAGAAAGGATCTGCCATCTCTGTGAGAATATGGACATTGAGGATGAAAATCACTTCCTCTTAGAGTTCCCTGTGTACACCCACATTAGATCTCAGTTCCATAATCTTTGTTTCAATACCAACCTTCCTAGCCTTTTAACTTGTAAAAATTATAGTGAGCTCGAGACGATTCTCTCCAAGCTCTTTGAGCATAGAAATAAAATTTTAAAACAAACTAAATAATTTGTTTATTTGGGTATGATAGACCAAAGCTTGGATGTTAACCACCACCATCATCATCATATAACCTTTTACTTATACATGAATAATCTTTTCTACTAAATATAATAATAGCAAAAACCATATTAATAAGATCAATATAGTTGGAATAAGTCTAGAGGAATAAATAACTACAAGAGAGTTAAATGGAAGTTTTGGACTCACTCACTCACTGATCGAAACAAATTTTTTTGAAATGAAAGTCCACTTCGCAGCCTAACAGATGGACTCATTGGAGTACAACTAAACCTTCATCTTATAGTTTTTTATTACCACATTCATCTAAATTTAATTTAATAATTGTATCACGATTGAAGTGAGTCTAATAGTTATCTAATAGTTAATCCAACCAACTCATTATAATCAGTTTAATAATAAATAAAATCATAGACATCCCAAGATATACAATCAAACCTCATAAAACAAATTTTATAAACACCTTAGTTATCTCTTGTATTCCACATATATCTAGTTTATATAAAAATAATCATATATAAAAACTTAAATCCTAATCAAGCTTTAAAATTTACTTTATGCTCATAATTTTTCTAATAAAGTTTGCAAATAAAACCTTTATCTTTTAACAATAATCTTAATTCTCTTAATATACATTTACAATACTTAAATACATATATTAATATTTTTATTTATAAATAATATAATAAATATATTTAATAATAAATAAATATAACTTTCAATAATATTTTATAATATATATAGAAATTACAATACACTTCATGTATATACAAATATTCATGCTTCCAAAATAAACATCTCAAAGTGTCTTATCTACTTATTTTTATAATATATATATATAAATTACAATATATATGTTTCCAAAATAAACATCTTAAAATTGATATAACCATAATATACATTCTGCTATATATGAAGTGCGAAAGTCCTATTTATATAAAATATCCAACTAAATCATAGAGATGACCTGTGAGTTAAACTTAATTTAATTTAATTCTGCGAAGAAATCCAAGGATCCGTTAGTCTCAACAATGAGTTGCAGATTTTCAAGAAAGACACATGATTTATCAAAAGATAAAACTTCATAGGATTGCACTGGGAGGAAAGGAGCAACTTAGGATCGCTTCCTCACAAGCTTGATGCACCGTTTAATAAACACATTAAACCTGTATTAATCAAGAATGAAATTAATAAATAAATAAAAATCTGTGCAGACTGTTTTATTGCATTCAACAGTTCTTATTGGCGTGAATATATAGATATTAGCATTCATGAATCCATGAAGTTTAAATGTCAATTAAGATTCATAAATGCAAGATCCTTTAATGATCAATTGTATGGGAGTGGTTAGCAGATATACAATAAAATATAAACCTATGTTTATATGAATTTAGAGTAAGAAAGTTTTTGCATTGTTTTGTTTCAATTAAATTCCATATAAAAGAAAATAAATTAAATAAATGTTCCATTTTATTTTTGCACCGAGAGGCGCTCTACAGCCCAGTATGGGGGAGATCTTGTAACATTACATAAAGTTATGTAACGTTACTTAACGTTATTTTTATTAATAAAAAAGTAAATATGTTAATTATAGGCCAAAATAAATGTCAGCCAGAAAAACAACCTAATATGGGGGAGATGTTGTAATCTTCCTAACCTAACAAAACAATAAAAAGGTAAAAAATTAATTATTCGTAAAAAAAATGTAGGTGAGAAAATAAAACATAATATGGAGGAGATGTTGTAATGTTCTTACCTCACAAAATAATAAAAAATTAAAAATTCAATTATCGGAAAAAAAATGTTGGCAAGGTTTTAAAACCAGGCGCAAGGCCTTCTAAACAACCCATGGTTTTATTGTACATAGTTTAGGAGGGCCTTGCACATGGTTTTAAAACCATGTGCAAGGCCTCCTAAACAACCCATGGTTTTATTGTACATGGTTTAGGAGGGCCTTGCAAATGGTTTTAAGACCATGTGCAAGGCCTCCTAAACAACCCATGGTTGTAGGAGGGCCTTGCATTACATATCGTTTTAAAACCATGTATGGGGAAATGTTGTAATATTCGTTCCTAACAGAATAAAAAATATTATATGTAAGCCATAAATAATATTAAATATTAATAATAAAAATATTATATGTGGACCTTGAATAAAAAAAGGTGTCTTTTGGTTTGAATCAAATCAATGGCTATATATAGGACACACCAAGTTGATAGTTCATTGAGTGCAATAACTAAGAAGAGATTTGCACCTAGAGAGATTTTATCCCTCTCGGGGCTTGATAGAGCCTAGGATTTGGATCTACGCTGGTATATCATAAAATTGAATGTTATAACATGTATGCCAGTTTTATGTTATATCAAAACAAAATACAAAGAGACCGAAATGTTTTATGGACACTGGTCACTAGCAAGGTAATATTAAATCAAGTTTATTTATAAAAGGGGTTTGAATGTTCCTAAAATCCTTAAAAATATATTGCCTCTTATTAAGGAGTCAAAGGTTTTTTTAATAATTTGACTTAGTGATATAAATATTGGGGATTGTTTTATTTGGGTTGGTAGAGGAATAACACATTTTATAATACAATATTTAATTTCAAATAATTTTTCTATAATATTATCATTATGCTTATGATTTTTTTTGTTAAATAGTTTTTAAATGAAATATTCATACCATTATGTTAATCACATTATAATATTATTGATTGAAATATTAATTCCAATTGAAATCTAACTTCATAAATCCATCTTAGAATTTACATAAAAAAATGAGGGTTTTTGTCTTGGTTTCATAGAGAAACCTCTTCTCAATTAAATAAAATTACAAATATTCCAAAATAGAATACTTCTAGATCTAAGAAAAATCAATAACCTCTTGGATAACCAATGTTAAATTTAGATGGGAGTGTCATTTAATTTATTTTAAGAATTTTAATAGGAAATGAAGAGAATCTGCTCTCATTTTGTACTAATTTTGATCTTGTATAGATTTAGAAATGAGATTCATTTGTTGTGGAAGAATTTGTGTTCACTAAACTTGGAATACTTTAAGCATAAGAAGATATATGCACATAATTTATCCAAACACTAAAAGTGTTTTACCATATTTTACTATGCATGTATTAAAAAGCCCATACAAATAGCTTTAAAAAAAAGGAATAGAAAACATTTATTAAGATTATTAAAAATATTTTATGGATTTTAATTTATTAAGATTATAGAAAACATGATCTCTCTATGGCTATAATTGTAGTTATATGATTAAAATTCGTAGATTAGTAGGTTTTGGTTTGAAACATGTGCAATTCTCATATCTAAGCATTGCACTCACTATTGGACAATCAATATTTTACATTCTTTGTTACATTGATCTCTTCAGTGGGTTTTCTTTTACGTGTTTTTCGTCCCCATTACTATTCCCTTGCGTCTTCCACTATCCAACACTACAAATGAATCACTCGCCCTTGCAAACTGTTGGGCTCATTACTAGCTATATACTATATTTTATTTATCATATTGTTTACTTATACTAAGATGCGTTAGGGCTCTTGTTGTTACAACCGTTACAATATGATATAAAGGGGGTGTTAAAAATGGGTTGATAAAATGGATACCTACAATATACGGTGAAACTAGGGGTTTTCTTATTTGGAAAGGCATATTGTAGGGGGGGTCAACAAGACAATTTTAGTAAGTATTTTTCAATATTTAGTGAAATTAGGGATATTCTTTAATATCCTATGAACGAACGTGCTATGTAACAATTTCACTGAGCAAACGCCCCGTTCTTATGGATTGAAGACTTACAATTATTTTGTTCCATTTCCACCTATCAAAATCCTTGATCTGCATCACATTTCATTCAGCTTTTGTACCACAACCCACCATTATTTCCTTATGGTTGAGTGAGCTATAAGGATGAATGCAAAAGTGTTATCAATTTTATTAAAATTGAGCTCACAAGGATCTATGAACCAAGAAAAATCTCACAAATAGATCTCACACAAGTAATTTTACTCAAAAGATGATATGAAATAGTGCAATAATGATTTGCAGCTGTATAAGCTTTCATTAATCAAAAGTAAAAAATATATAATTAATCCAATGTAATACACTTGTATTAATAACCAGTCAATTCGAAAGCATGTGAGAGGAATTCGAATTGATTGACTCAACCTAACTGAATGGATAATTGGACATGTCTAAATCACTATCAGAGCCTAACTAGTTAGCTCCAGTTGTCTAAATCAGTGCCTCAGTCAGTTAGAATCAGTTAACTAGTCTAACTCAATGTGGTAGGCGAGGAAAGGCGCATTCCAACATGCAGTTAATCAATGGTTGGAACTAACTGAATATATCTGGATGTAACTTAATGTAACTAACTCCTAACTAGGCTCAACCAGTCACCAACTGAACTCAACTGAAGGAGGTTAGTTCCGGCACTCCCAGTGGCTCCTAAATTGTAGGGATTTGTCGAGGAGGTGCCTAAAATAATGCATTCAAGTGCAATTACTAACAGTTAGCCTCAACTATTGTTCCCCGCACTCTAGTAACTGGTACATGTGTGGCCCAATTAGGCCATGCTGGTCCAATGGTGCTAGTGACTAAATAAAGATTGAAAAGACTCATAATTTAGACATAATTGACCAAATTGGACAAGGGACGATTATAATCCTAACACCCCACCCTGGAATGCTAACTTGAACAATTTGTGGGCCCTCGTAAATAATACCATCTAGGTCACCCATTACAGCTAAAGAAAAAAGTAACTACTTAATACAAACAAGGAAATGGGGAAAAAACCACATGAGAAAAAAGCCCCCCCTCAAACTAAGCAGGTAGAATCAGGATTCAAGTTAAAAAAACTTGAGAAAATGTTGTTGCAACCTTCATCTTTGTGGTGTAGCAAAGCAGCATGCATGATGTTCTGTGCATACGTATCCTAGGGCCTGGCATGTAGACTTCTCCAACTTCTCCCAAAATGATGATGGAAGGAAGGAGGAATGTAACCTTTGCCTCTTTTTTGATCAAGAGGTGTAATATCCACTCTATTCCTCCGAGAGTAGTGTAGATAATCAGGCCTTTCCATGTAGCATTTCACAGGGAGTTTGTTGCATCTCTCTGAAGGAGGTGAGCTTGCATGATATAGTGCAAGGTTCTCTTTCTCAAACTGATATTTTGTCCTCTATGTTCAAATGGATTTCTAGTCATCTTCCTAGCTTCCCTAATATCCTTTCATGCCCATTTGGAATTAGGATTGGGAGCAGGGACTGGATTTGAATCTGAATCACTCCAAATTTCAATCTCATAAACTGATACAACTAATTCTACTTCTGATTCTGAAATACTAGTGGAAACTGCAAAAGGAGTAGATAGAATGTTTTTACTTCCCCTTTTAAGTGGCAGTTGAGAGTGGGCTGGATCTGAAAATGGCAGGAAGTGTGAGAATTCATATGCCTCAGATACATGATTTGCAGCACCCTTCGCTATGATGTTCCCAATAAAGATATTTGTGATCTCCACTGAGTCAAGACCAAATATCACTCGCTTTGGAGGGCCAGTGTGAGTCATCTGGTATATAGATAATAGATTTGCAGCTAAGGAGGGAACATAAAGTACATATTTGAACTTTCCATGTTCAAACTTGATGGAACCCTTCCATTTGGTTTGAATTTGACTGTCATCACCCATGTGAATGGTAGGGCCATACATAGACCGTAAATAAGAGAATGATTCTTTGGATTCAACCATATGATTGGAAGCTCCTGAATCAATGAGGAAGGCATGTGTTCTTGAGAAGGTAGCCTTTAGTGCATGGCATCTCTCATCATGTTCTTCAGTTTTTTTCCCTATGGTAAGCCCTCCTTGCGCCAGTAGGTACAGTGATATTTTTTTCTCTCCAGAAGAAGAGTCATTTCATCAATTGTTCTTCTCATCTAGGAGCTTTCTGGATGAAACCCCCTTCCACAGTAAGAACAAAAGATCTTTCCTTTTCCATTCTTCTTTCTTCTCCTTGAACCTGAGGGAACATCTGATTGCTCCTTCTCCATAAGAGGCTCATTATTTTTCTTCCACTTACCATTCATAAATTTGGGTCCTCCAGCAACCAATGCTTGATCTTTGGAAGATCTGATGATCCCCGTTTGGACTATCTTATCATGCTCATTGGTCAGAGACTCATTGAAGGCATTGACAGTTGGCATCTTCCAACTCGGTGTTGTGACATTTCCGGTATGAAAGGTTGATACAAAGACTGAGTAATCTGCGCCAAGTTTTGAGAGGATGGAAAGGATGAGTTGATCATCCTCCTTCTCAAATTTACATAGCTTCAACTGGAGCAACAAGTGCTTGAATTTGGTGAATAAATCATTCAGAGTTTCGAATTTGGCTGGGTGAAGAGAAATCAACTCATTCTCTAGCTGATAAACCCTCAGATCATCTTTTTTATCAAACAGCGAAGCAAGTTGATCCCAAATTTCCTTAGGAGTCTTCAATCCAGTGATGTGGAAGAGAAGATCCTTAGAAATCGAAAGGCACAGAAATCCAAAAGCTTCATCAAGCTTATTCTAGTATTTTTCTTTCTCAACATAATGAATCGGCTCTACCTCCATCTCCATTTGACTCTGTAGAGTCCTTTGGAGAAAAGCGTAATCTCAATGTCCTCCTTCCACTGATGGTAGTTGAAAGGAGTGAGAGGATATACAGAAGGGGCCATTATGATGCTGTAGTGAATGCAGTGAAGGAGACTGAAAAACCTGTAAATCATAAAAACAACAGACAAAGTAAGGTCGGGGTGCATCCATGGAGCTGGGTTACACTTTTTGGCAAGGCGCTTTCGGAAAAAACACAAAAATGTACCTCGATCAAGCAATTTTTAAACCCTTGATTGAATCATAACACCTTGATCGAGGGCTTAACAAAACCTCGATCTAGGTTTTAAGAATACCTCGATCTAGATTTTAAGACCTCGATCTAGGTTTTAAAAAAAACCTCGATCTAGGTTTTAAAAAGATCTTGATCTAGGTTTTGAGACCTCGATCTAGGTTTTAAGACCTCGATCTATGTTTTAAGAAAACCTCAATCGAGGTTTTAAGGCCGCGATCGAGGTCCTTGTGCAAAAACATTTATAAAAAGAGGTTTAAATGGTAGCTCAGTCGAGGGTTTAATAAAACCTCGATCGAGATTATTTAGAAACCTCGATTGAGCTTATTTAAAAACCTCGATCGAGGGATGCTAACACCTCTATGGAGCTAATACCTCGATCGAGGGCCTGAAAAATAGAGAATTAGCCCTCTTACAGGAAAATCAATGTTTCTCTGTGTCTTCTAGGGGTGTAAACCTTTCCATTCATGGCACACAACTGAGCGAAGTTCATACCGATAGATTCGTCACCGAATCCTCTATCCATTGAGATATCATGCATGTGTTTTGGCATTCATATGGTTTTTTTTAATTAGTTTTGAAACTTACACTTAGAAAACCAGACAACAACTTCGAAGCAGCTCAAATAAAAATCCGTAGGGTAAAATATGCACATCCAAAACTTTCTTAAAAATGGGCAGCCCACACATCGACGTGTCCTCTTCAAAAGGGTATCTTTGGTTTTTCAATTTTTGAAAACAATGAAAAACAAGCTGGGATGGACACACATGTGTATAAAACGATGCTGAAATAAGATGTGGTCACTTTCGAAAAATAATNTATTAATGTAAGATTGAATTATTGGGGATGGACACGAGCCACTTATTAACTTCTTCAAATTTTTAAGGTCATATAATTCATTGAATGAAAAATTTCACACATTAAATGACATCACAATATTTTAAAAAAAATATCATTGGGAAGCCAACATAATATTCTACATTTTATTTATTTATTGCAAGTCGAAATTCACATGGCATATATGCATTTCGAGGGCTTCTATCTAGCACATGAGTAAAAAATCAGGTTTTCATCATCAAATTTGGCCAAAAAGTGTTACCCACCTTCACGGAATCACCCGTCGACATCTTGCACTTTTGGAATTTTCTTCACACCCAGATTAGTCAATCAAGCTATCTTGATCAACAATTCCTTTGCTTAGGATTTATGCGGTAAATTATCCGCTTCTGGTGCAGTGCTGGAGGGAGCAATTTGCTCAAAATTTTTGATCCAGTAGGAAATATGTAGAAGGATAAATGTCATGTCTTTCCGAGGCTCTGATACCATATTAAAATTGAGCTCATGGGAATCTATGAACCAAGACAAATCTTACAAATAGATCTCATATAAGCATTTACTCAAAATATGATATGAAACAGTGTAATAATGATTTGCATATGTATAAGCTTTCATTAATCAAAAGTAAAAAATGGATAATTAATCCAATGTAACACACTCGTATTAATAACCAGTCAATTCGAATGCATGAGAGAGGAATTCGAATTGGTTGACTGAACCTAACTGAATGGATAACTGGACATGTCTAAATCACTATCGGAGCCTAACTAGTTAGCTCTATATGTCTAAATCAGTTTCCGAGTGAGTTAGAATTAGTTAAATAGTCTAACTCAATGTGGTAAGTGAAGAAAGGCGCCTTCCCACATGAATTTAATCAATGAATGGCGCTAACTAAATATAACTGGATGTAACTGAATGTAACTCAATCCTAAGTAGGATTAACTAGTCACCAACTGAACTCAACTGGAGGAGGTTGGTTCTGGCACTCCCAGTGGCTCCTAAATTGTAGGGATGGGTCTAGGAGGCGCCTAAACTAGTGCATGGAAGTGCACTCACTGGAAATTAGACTCAACTAGTGTTCCCCACACTATAGTAACTGGTACATGTGGGCCAATTAGGCCATGTGGACCCAATGGTTCTAGTGACTAAATAAATACTGAAAACACTCCTAATGTACACATAATTGACCAAATTGGATGAGGGAGGATTATAATCCAAACAAATTTTTCTACTAACTTCCTTTAAAAAGAATCCAAAACTTAATTAGTATCTACATGGAAAACCTAAACATGTCAAATTCTAACTGTATATTAACTAGATGCCAAGTATGGAGGAGTTTATTAAGAGTTTGGAGGAGTTTATTAGGACTTCAAATGATTGCACATTAGCTAGAATCATAGATGGAAATGCAATCAACTAAGCCTTAAGCTATTAGAGTTGAAGTTAAATTAATAGTCGTGGAATCATTGGAGTTAAGCTAATATTTTTATGTGATAGTTAATCTAATAGTTATCCAATATAACAGTGATTAGAGTTGAATTTAAGATAATAGTTGTATCTAATGGTTAATTTAAAAGTTAATATATTAGCAGTTCAACTAAAAGTCACGATTGGAGTTGAATTTAAGCTAATAGTTGTATCATCAATGGAGTAAGTGTGTCATAGTTGTATCTAATTATTGAGTAGTTGAAGTTGAAGTTTAATTTTTCTAACTATGACAAAATGCCTATTGACTTAACTAAGCCTTAAGTGATTAGACTTGAAGTTAAGCTAATATTTGTAGAATCATTGGAGTTAAAGTAATACTTGTATCTAACAATTATCCAATATAGTTGTGATTAGAGTTGAAGTTAAGCTAATAATTCTAGAACGATTGGAGTTAAGCTAATAGTTGTATCTAATAATCAATGGAGTTAAGCTCATAGTTATATCTAATAATCCAATAGTTGAAGATTAGTTTTAACTGTTACAACTATCACTAACTATACTTATCACATGTTAATTAAGATATTTTTTATTTTTTTGAAATTATTAATTATTAATTTTTATAATTTATACATTATTATTACAATGATAATTGGTAATAACTTAACCCCAATATATTTTTATATTACCATTATTAAAAGAATTATTATAGGAACATTTTAATAATAAATATTATGAATTAGAGGTGATTGGTAAATTGTTATAGATATTTTATTATGATATTATATTATCATTATTAAAATTATATTTCCTAAAATACATGTATTTAAAGTAGATTGCATTTATTAAAATACATAAAGTAGAATTATTATAGGAACATTTTAATATTTAATATTATAAATTAAAAATACATGTATTTAAAGTAGACTACATTTATTAAAATACATAAAGTAGAATTATTATTGGAACATTTTAATGTTTAATATTATGAATTAAAGGTGATTGGTAAATTGCTATAGATATCTTATTGGAATTGTTTATTAAAATATATGGTATAAATTTATGTAAAATTATTTAGTGTAATGTTATATTTAAGATTAAGGTTTAATATTATTATTCCATTATTATTTATGTAATAAGCAAAGAATTGAAATAAGCTTTGATTGAAATAAAATAAAAATAAAAAAATACTACACAATGAACATAAGGGAATTCAATATTGGAAAACTTGAGATGAAAAGGTGAGGAATGCTTATGTGTGTGTTTTTTTTTATGAAATGCAAATACAAAGAAATGTTAAAACCCTTTGGAGTTTCTATTCAGGCTATTGATGGTGCTACAATGTTTTCTACTTCCTCTCTTCTTCTTTAATGTCTTACTCCTTTTCTTTCTAGAACTATGGAAGAATGAAATCCCTTCTTTTCCTAATAACCTTATTATGTATTTAACATCTTGTCCTGATAATTATCTAGAATTAGGATTAGGTTTTTTTCATGCCTTAATGCCCTTAATTCCATATTAAAGTTAGAGTTTTGGATACTTAATAAATCCGCATGCACCGTTAAGACCCTAATTTCATATATTTTATATTTAAAACATATTATATAAACTTTAATGAAAAACTTTAGAATATCTAACCAATCATTTTTATACAATATTTATAAATTATTAAAAATACAATAATTTAGATTGGACGTTAACGTGTAATTTGATTTTATTATACCTGCCTCACCAGGTATATTGTAATCATTTGAATTCAAACCCCTTTGACTTTTGATATTAGTTGGTGCATATTGGTGCATATTTAAAACATTAAAATCTCTATTCCAAAGTTTAACTTTATAATTTGAAAAATAGCAATTTTTAAATATTTTAAATTTTAATAAAAATATTTGTATTTACAATTTTGTCAACTTTTAATTGGCCAATCAAGAGTGATGTCAGCCTTGAAGTTTGCTATCTGGTTTTCACTTGACACATGGCTACTATAACATCAGCATTTATTATATTTTATTATTATGTTATTATTATATTTTATTATTTTATTATTATACAGCCCTTCGACGTTATCTAACGGGAACGGCGAAGGTGATGATTATCAAATATTACTGCGTTCAACAAAGCAAATCTACGACTTATGTTGTCTCCAACTTCTAAGTTACTGTCGTTGCAATAAGGTTTCGTAGACGACAGTGAATAGAAATATATAGGAAGTGAATTGTCGTGGGAGACTATGAAAACCAGGTAATCCAATGGTATTGTGTACAAAGATTACGAATCCACGTCCTCATTGCTAGGTTTCTTGAAAAGCCTGACTGCTCAACTCTTTTGACCAATGGGAGGTAGCGACAATTTTTGTATGCTATAAGACTGGGGCGACGGTTCATACTAACCATACCAAGCCAATTAAGTGTTTTGATAACAGAGCCCTAGAGTTAGCATCCTTGCTATTAAATTTTCTAGAGTTGAATCTCTGAAAGTTCTTGAATCATCTTCTAGATGACTACTTCGTTAATGAGTAGATTTAGGGTCGGCAATGTGGACGAATGTTCTGTCATTGTTGTTCTGACATCAGTTATGCTTCTCCTTCATGCCATTGGTACTGTGATCGGAGCTCTGGTTGCTTCCAGCCAAAGCCGCCACCACCCTCATGGTTGGAAAATGGTATCCAAGTTGGGAAAATCGGTTTGTAGCCATACACGTTTTCCTGAACGTTGTGCCTCATCTTTGGCTAGTTATCCAAGCTACAAGAGGGAAACCCCAGATGATTTGATGAGTTTGGTAATCAAAGAGAGCATGGAACTGGCAAAACATGCTCACGATATTGCTATGAGTCTAAATAGTAATATTATGAACGAAAAAGAGAATGCGGCATGGCAAGATTGTATCGAGCTTTTCGAGGATACGATGGACCATCTCAACGTTTGCTTGAGCAACGAATCAGACAAGAAATATATCCCTAATTGGCTCAGCGCAGCTTTGACGAACCAAGACACTTGCTTGAATGGATTCCGCGACCTCATCTTGTCCAGAGCTCTTAATGTGTCCGAATTAGTGAGCAACTCGCTTTCTATTTACAAGTATTTTAGCTTATCAGCAAATACTTTGAAAAATCGTCGTCTTATGAGTTTAGACAGATAGAAAGATTTCCAATCTCATTATGGTAACACCGAGGAAGATGGATTTCCGGAATGGTTATTTGCCGGAGATCGAAGGCTCTTACAATCATCCAGTCCCGCTAGCCAAGCAAACGTTGTGGTTGCCCAAGATGGTTCTGGCAATTATCGGACCATTACCCAAGCAGTAAGCGCTGCTCCTCAGAAGAGTAAGAATAGATATGTCATCTACATAAAAGCAGGCATTTACAAGGAGAACGTAGATTTATCTAAAGCAATGACAAATTTGATGTTCATTGGCGATGGCAAGGATCAAACCATCGTCACTGGAAGCAAGAACGTTCAAGATGGCTCCACTACTTTCAAGTCTGCAACTTTCGGTAAGAATTTAAAATTGGTTTTTTCCTTCTACTGCTATCATTTTAAAATTTTAATATATGGTATAGATATATATTGTTTAATGTACAATACTCAAGCTATGCATTTCTTGTTCTTTTATCTTATACAAATAACTCTTTTATGTGATAGCCGTTTCTGGAAATGGATTCATTGCGAAAGATATGACGTTCGAGAACACTGCTGGAGCAGCAAAACACCAAGCTGTGGCACTTCGAGTTGGTGCAGACCTCTTAGT
>LPNX011019688.1:86963-109772 GCA_001517045.1 Pseudotsuga menziesii | reverse complement strand
ATAAACTATTTTCACAACAATGATATTAATTTATAGTCTTATAAGTTATTATTTCTCATTTCCTATTTATGCTAGTCTATAAAGAAACTTGCATATTTTTATAACTTAAGTCAAGAATATTACTAGAAGTATGTAAGGAAGCTTGAATATGCTTGTTTTATGCTACATTGCAATAACCTATATCGTATTTAAATGGACATTTTTGAATTCATTTTTGTTTTAATTTCTTTCAAATTGTAATTATATTTGTTTTATCATATATTTTTATAGCAAAATTATCCTATTGCTATATATTTTCAATTTCTTCTTAGGAGGCAGGTACTAAGCAACTTTGTTGCTTATTCCACTTGTTTATTTGTTATTCTTTCACTCAAGTTTCTTTTTCTAAACACAAATAGTTTATATTGAAACAAGATATGACGGACTTCTTAAGCTACAAAATACATAATATTTCTTTTATTGGATTATTTCCACCTGATAACAAATAATATAAATATATATTTAAAAAATAATTAATTATAATTAATAAAAATATGTTTTCGATTAAGGAATTTAAAAAAATCTAAATATATAATGTGTTTAGTGAGTTGACTCTTTCCATGTAATCATATGTACCCAATGTACCCAATGTTATGGACTAAAAGTTTTTTTCGTTTTGATTTTAGTGATTTAGTAACTATGACTTATGTACCGAGTGTTATGGAATCAATGGCTATCTCCTTTCGAACATGCATCCATGGCCCTACAGATGATGTTTACCAATCCTTTACTTTTATTACAATAATTTTACTAGGGCTTGTTAGCCCTAAGGTTATGGGAAGATTATGTCCTAGACTTGTTTACCATACCATACGTTGTAATAAAAGGTTATGATGATAAAAATCCTACGCGCTTGAAGTGGACAAGCACAAGGACTTTGAGTCCTAATTGCAAAGGTGTAGGAACAACACATCTAGAAACAGTGCCTCGAAAACTTGACTTCGCCTAAAAACATTCCTTCAACGTGGTTACCATGTGGAATATTGTCTTAAAACCATTTTTATTTAGTGAAGAAACATTTTCAACTTAATTACCCTATACATATAATATATTGGATATCACTACTAGTGAAGGTTTGGCAATTTATAATAATGGTATTAACATTTTTTTTAAGTAACCATTATGTAGCATACATTAAATTAATGTAATATGTATTAAAGTAATTAATAATTAATGTTTATAAAAAGGATTTATATTATATTGTGTTTAATATTTTAATATTCCACTTTATCTTTATCCTTGAAATATGTTTATTTTAATATATTTTGTTGAAAGAGATGTATGAGCAAGTAACAAAAAAAAGGAAAGAAAATAAAAATATTAATAAAACACATTATTCTTTTTTCATACTATCTTCCCATTCTTAATTTTAATAATTGTAAATTGGATAATATAAATAAATATCTATCTATCTATCTATCTATCTATCTATATATATATATATGAAAACCAACTTAAATATGCTATTTATGCCATTTGTATAATTTTTAAAGATATTTTGTGAAAAGAAAACACATTATTTATTTTCTATAATATCAATAATTTTAAATTGGACTTTGAACATCATCTTACAAATGTCATTTGTATCATTTTTAAAAATATTTTGTTAAAATAACATATTATTTATTTTATATAATATTATTTTTAGTTTTAATAACTTTAAATTAGAGTTAATGTCAACTTAAAAAGTAGATTTGTATTATTTTTAAAACTAGTATAACAATTTAATTTATGGTCGATGAACATTGATAAAAACAATTCAATCCAACCAAAGTTGGAGAGTAGATGGTTAGACAATATTTCAAATCTAATTGAGAGAAGGTGAGTAGATTTGGTGGATTTGTGATCCTAGAATAATGATTTAATACGAATAAACACAAGGAAGGGATGGAGATGAAAAATGATAATACAGAGAAAATTGGTGTTGTGTAACTCCACGACATCAACCACTAGCACCTCTAGGGTTACCCTTGGCATATTGTGATCTCAATATTGATCTTATGTTTTAGTAGCACCTCTAGGGTTCCCCTTGGCATATTGTGATCTCAATATTGATCTTATGTTTTAGTAGCACCTCTAGGGTTCCCCTTGGCATATTGTGATCTCAATATTGATCTTATGTTTTATGAAGCAGTGCAGAAAATTAATCCAACATGGCTACAACTATTGAGCCATAGGTAAATTAGAATGCTATGATCACAAATCCAAGATTATTTTTGTTATTTAGTACTTTCTTTATTTGGTGATAAAGAAAACTAGGTTCCTTATAGACATTGTGAAATCTTGGAGTGAACATCCTTTGCAAAGATAATAGAAACCCATCTTTCATGGGTGCCTTCAAAATCCATCATCATATTGACTATTTTTTTTTTCAATTTAAACAATTTCACAAAGAAAGGTATGAAGACGGAGCAATCACCATAAATTATGCACAATCTTATTGTTTATACCAAAAAAATGTTCCACATATTCCATGAGCATTCAAAATTGAATGAGTTGTTTGCTTAGAACCTAATTCCACAAACCAATTCAAAAGTAATGACATAAATAAAAAGGAAAACCACATGATTGTAATCCCCTCATTAAATCCACTTAATTGAGTTGAAACACGTTTTCCCACATACCCTCATTGAATTCACTTAATTGAGTTGTACCCTCATTGAATTCACTTAATTGAGTTGAAACAAGTTTGCCCATAGAAAAAGAGCAAAACTATGGTGACAACTTCTAGATAGATGACACATAATAATAAGAGACCTACCACATCTTTGAAGGTTCGAAAGGAGCTTTTCTAACCACCCTAACACTAAAGATTACATAAAAATCAGGCAATCATTAATCTTTAACAATTAATCCACCTCCTTAACATTTAATCAACATTTCTTAAACTTTTTAGTCAATAAAAAATATTATAAATTTTTCTAGTCCCTAAAATAAAAAGAATAATACGAGTATTTTGTGAAAAAAGTAAATTATTTAATTTCTATTTTCTTTTTCCATGCCTAGTTTGAATAATTTTAAATTGTGATAAATAGCAATTTAAATACCTATTTATACCATTTCTATAAAAATTATGTGGGAAAGAAACATATTATTACCCATTTAAATACCCATATATATCTATACCATTTCTATAAAATTATATGGAAAAGAAACATAATCCCTAGTTTCAATAAATTTATCTACAATAACTTTAAATTGGAGAATATTTACAAAGATATCAAGTTAACACTCTTAACTTAAAACTCCATTTTTACCATTTTTATCTGCGAAAATGAAATACATTATTTATTATTATTATTATTATTATTATTATTATTATATATATATATATATATATATATATATCCTTTATTACTAAACACCAACTTATGACGGCATTTGTACCATTTCTAAAAATGTTTTGTGATAAGGAGGTCGCGTTGTTATGATTGTGGTTGATTTATTTTTGAATGGTTTGAAGTCTGTACTTTAATGTAAAGTTTATCTTTGATTTCGATGGCATTGCAGTTCAATAATGTATCTAGCAACCACTCCCACTGTGTTTACGTGCCTGTAAAAGAGAGGTGCCTATCGGGAAACAATGGCGGTCACGGAACTCCATGTGCCGCTGACGTGAAGTCATCTCTCCGTTCCGACTATATATATATATCGGAACACACCCCTTCCTCGGCATCTGCGACTAGAAACTTTTCCCCAACTCTTCCTCCTCTTCTCATAAATTTATATCATGTTGGCGTCTGCTGTTTTTGTTGAAAATTGGTTGGGAGCCTCAAAATATGAATGCGCCTCAATTGCTACCGGATTCTCCCATGGCGCCAAGATTTGCTCTTACAATTTGGGCAGACTGCACAAGGTTTCCATGACCACAACGCAGCCAAGGTTTCCATGACCACAACGCAGCCACCGAAGGCAAAGTAAGTGCATAATTTTCTCACAATATTCAATTCAAACGATTTTTGTCTCTCACTATTTCAAAGGATTTACGAGTTCATTTGCTATTGCATTTCATTCCTTCATGTATTTCATTGATGCTGTTTTTGGTTCAGATGATGTGATTGCTTGTGTATTCTTGCAGAGATCTTCTTGAAAATAATAAAATCCATTTCCAACCACATGAAGCACAGGTGGTTCATTCCATGCCACCTGAGAAGGTTGAGATCTTTAAATCACTGGAAGACTGGGCAGATAGCAATATATTGATTCATTTAAAGCCTGTTGAGAAGTCTTGGCAGCCGCAGGACTTTTTGCCTGATCCTTCTTCTGAGGGTTTCATTGATGAAGTTAAAGAATTGAGGGAGCGGTCGCAAGAATTGCCAGATGATTATCTGGTTTGTCTAGTGGGAGACATGATTACAGAGGAAGCGTTGCCTACTTATCAGACTATGCTTAACACATTTGATGGTGTAAGAGATGAGACTGGTGCCAGTCCCACTTCCTGGGCAACCTGGACACGTATATGGACAGCTGAGGAGAACAGACATGGTGATCTTCTTCATAAATATCTTTACTTGTCTGGCCGAGTGGACATGAGACAGATTGAAGAAACCATACAATATCTTATTGGCTCTGGAATGGTAGGTGGCGTTATTCATTGCAAATTCTGTTTGACTACTATGTGTTTACAGGATTTACTATATCGAGCGCTGGGTATTTTAGTTCTTGAATGAGATATTGGGTAGTTCTTGAATCAGATTTTTTTGACTTGAGCTTTTCGCCTGTTTAGAACGCAAGGACAGAAAATAATCCGTACCTTGGCTTCTTATACACTTCTTTCCAAGAAAGAGCAACATTCATATCACATGCCAACACTTCAAGATTTGCTAAAGGATATGGGGACCTGAAATTGGCCCAAATATGCCGATCTATTGCTGCAGACGAGAAGCGACATGAAACTGCATACACTAAGATTGTGGAAAAGTTGTTTGAAATTGATCCTGACACTACAATGGTAACTTTTGAAGATATGATGCGGAAAAGTGTTAGAATGCCTGCACATTTGATGTATGATGGCCATGATGCTAATTTGTTTGACCATTTTTCTGCTGTTGCTCAGAGATTGGGTGTATACACAGCAGGATACTATGCTGACATCTTGGAATTCTTGGTTGAGAGATGGAATGTGAAGAAAATAGGTGCAGGTCTTTCTAGCAAGGGAAGGAAGGCTCAGGATTATGTATGCAGCTTGGCAGCTCGTAGTTTCCCGCCCCTAGATGTTGGACATGACGTCCCTGATAAAAAAAATGGCTAAAAGAATAGACGAATGGGACATTTTAGGGTTTTATGCGGTAGAAAATACTAAAATTACTGAATCCTCTGATATTTTGAGGAAAAATTATCTTTATTCTTTTTTTTCATTTATGTTTTTAATTATACATGATTATGCATTTATTGGAATATATGATATCATAAGTGTCTTCTTAAGGAGGCATATAAGGGTAGGTTTTTGTTAAGAATTTTTGTTTTTGGCTATATAAAAATGGGATAAGTAAGTTTATTTTTAGCAAAAGTATGTTCAAGGACTTGGGACGTGGGAACGATTTTGTAATTTTGGGAAAAGATTGACTTGTTCTTCACAACAGGCTGGAATGGAGATTATGGACCATTGGAAAGGATAATTGATTAGGGCATGCAGATGTGTCCTTTCTTTCAATGAGGTGACTAATTTTTGCTTCGCTGCTCGGACAAGGTTTCTGATACCAGCAAGGATTACTCTCCTTTTTCCGCAATTGAGTTGGATTTGTCACAGTTATAATCCTTATGGTTTTGAATTCTTTAGCTTCATGCCACTATCATATATCAGAGATGCTTAAATGCATGGGGTATTACAACCATCAACGAGGATTCGGGAACTTAGGATTCAATCGCATTTATCAGTCCAAGCTAGAATCGGCACACCATTTTCAATCCATTTATTTTTTACAATCAAAAACTTTGGGAATCTTCTATTTTTAGCCTGGAAATGATCATCAAAATTAGAAATAGAATATATATTGTCACTCTCATTTCTCTAATTTGGTTTGTAAATTTCAAAGGGAAACTTACAATTGACTTGCAAGGTCTATAAATCTACAATCAAACTTGTTCAGGATATCTACCATGTTCTCCTGAATAGAATTTGGGTGTGTCCGCAATGACACGGATGTCCCGTATATGTTATAGAGATGATGACCCATTCATAGAAGGTATTAAGTTTATATTCGATTACATTGAACCAAGTTGTTATATGATGGTGTGTGTAAATTTGTTAAGCTTTTGACAATTTAGTATAATTGTAAGATGGAAGCCACTAACCCCTAAAAACAAACTAACTTCCTAAATTAATACATGGAACCAACTAAGACTAAGTTATATGGATCAACACTCATGCAATCAACTGTTCAAATTCTCTAGTAACCTAAGAAAAACTACTCACCTTTTTTTTCTACTGGATTAACTAGATGGTTCCTTTCATGGTTATTTTATTGTTATCGTCTATTTCTTCTATATTTACATCTAAAAGTGTTCAAAGTTCTTCATTGTTTCTTCTTTCATCACATATTCCCTCATCTCTACTTTAAGGATCCTTGAGGTATTCCCTCATTCTCTACCTTGTAATATTCTAAATAATTAAAATCCTCAACCTTTCCATGATCTACTTTGGTATTTATGAGTCTCTTCTTGAACAATAATTATTACATTCATTTCAACCTTTCCATGATCTACTTTGGTATTTATGAGTCTCTTCTTGAACAATAATTATTACATTCATTTCAAAGTAGTTCATTAGGTCTTATCCATTTGCAACCTTTCGATTTTATTCAATTTTCTCAAAACACAACCAAAAATAAGTGTGTAAATACCTTGAAGTTGTTCTTAGCATTTATGCTCAAGTTAAAAAGAGTTATCCCGGTTTTTTCTATCATCAAGCCTAAATTCCTAAACTGAATTTTTGTTCAAAACTAGGAATTCGTATATAAAAGTCCTTAAAACAAGGCTATTGGAAAATAAAACTATGTTGAGATACACCATCTACCTTCCATTGTCTTCTAAAAGTCCTTTTAAGTTGGTTTTAATCTCATCAATATATGAATGTTGAAACCTTGACTAATGATGTCCCAAGGGCCAAAACTGAACCTCGACTTGAAGAAGTGGCATAAGGTCTAAAATGATTTTTTTTTCGAAGATTACATTGTATTGCAAATGCAAATTTTATATTTCTCCATTCCCACCTAGATATCGAGTTGTCTTGTCTAGTGTTACAAGGGGATGCACTCCCCTGGGTTGGGGATGGGGTTGGGGATGGGGAGACTCCATAGGTACATTTCCATACATCCTCTTTTGAGAAACCTAGGAAAGTGCATAACAAACATTTCACAAGAAATGAGGGGCATGTCCCTTTCGTGGGAATCTCCTCGGTGCCCCCCCCCCCCCCCCCCACATGGCCAGAAAAGGGGGATCTAGGGTGGCCCCTAACAATTTTTTCCCAATGACCTTCGAAAACATCATTTTTCAAAAAAAGAAATCACAAAAACAATAATCTTAAAGTGAACATGAATATTTATTTCATGCTTTCATTATTGATGAAAGTAGCTTGCCAGTGTTTCTCATATATTTTTTGGGGGGGTTTCAGATGCATATATCAAGGAACCCAACAAGACTACCCAAGAATGAGACTAACTATTGTTGGGACTCGAGAGGTCGAGATATGCATAGAAGTGCCCAAATTATGCCCAGATTGAAAGATTAGGTTGTTTTAACCACATAAGTTGCCCATAAATTCAAAATTGTTTCCGATTGAGGGTTGATTAACCCTCAAAATACCCTCAACAACCTTATTCATCATTTTAATACTGACATTCAACTGGTTTATAATCCTCTCATTGTCAAGGATCTTAGGGGAAATAATTCCATTCCACCCCACGAACTACTGTGTAACTTCATCAAAATCATGATGTGAACACAACCAATGATACAAGACTTGCTGCCATTTATCTCTAGGACTCATGAGCCTTGTGTTGGGCCTCGATCCATCACACAAGAGCTGGAAAGGGAATATTTGGCATTTGATAAGGATACGGTGTTCATTTCAAGGTTTGGAACACCAAGTATGGTTCTCACATCCCACACCATGGTTCAGGGTCAAAAGACAGAGTATCAAACCATGACATTTGCATCTATGGATATTGAACGACGCACAAGGTCTTGATACATCACTATCCATGCATAGGGACTTGATCCATCATACATTCCCTACATAGGAAATATTTTCTCTATAAGCAAGTTCTTATTGATTTTTTGACACTAATTTTGGTTTGATAAAAAACCCTCTAGTGATCATTCAAACCTTTATGTCAAAGACTTTGAATTGGGTACTTGTTCTAGAACCTAAGGTCAAATTTTATTGTGTTAGTGTGTTGGTTAGGTGCATTAGGTGTGATAGTGCATGGTTTAGGGGGTAGCGGGTTAGGATCAGAGGGATACTTACTTAAGGTTTCTAGTGGGTACAATTTCATAATGTGCTTATAGGTGTTTGAGGTTTGTGGGTTAGAGGTGAAGAATTTAGAGGGTTAGTAGGTTAGTGGGTAAGGAAAAATAGTGGGAAATAGGATGGTAGATTATATAAAAAAGAGGAATTGGTTGGATAATTATGTCAATAATTTCCTTGTTTAATGAAGAAATGTCAATTTTTACCTCAAATCTCTATCTTTTTGTCCAGCTTGTATTGATAGTTACTATCTATTAATGAATAGGGAGAATACGTAAAATTATCATCATAGTCTAATTATTGACAAACTTATGTAGACGACTGAGTTGTAGTTACCCTTTTCCTCATATTTCTTTCTCATACGGTCTATCACATCATGCTACTAGAAATAAGGTATATTTAAAATATAGTTGTAATTAGTATGGAAACATGATATGTAGGGTGTATTCCATATGCCTAGTTTGTGCAAAAATATTTGGTTATGGAACATTCATTTGAAAGTTAAACGCTTTATATGGCTAATTCTGTAAAATAAGATACTCACCTAGGACAACCCGTTAGCTAGAGGTATTATGGGGCCAACATTTGCTCATTGTGTATGGAAAACTTTGAATCAACCGTCCAAAGTTTTTGTTAAGTTCCCTTATGCTATAACTATTTGGAAAGAGGTCACTTATCTTTTACATATCTCACACATGTGGAAGAATGCTTTCTTTAAAGAATCTTAGCAGGATTGGGTCATTAATTTCCCACTAAACATAGAACTCTCCTCTTTTATAATTGGGGTATTTAGAGAACTAGGAACCCGGACATTTTTTATGGTACAAACACACCTATATAGGTAACTTATCTAAAAATTTTGAAAAATTACAAGGAATTGCTAAAAATCCTCTTATGAAGAAGAAGAGGATTGGTTGGGAGCCTAAACTTCCAATAGAAGATGTTTTGGGGTGCTTTGATGGAGCCTCTATATTGGACTAGGGTGTTTATGGAATGGTCATTAAAGTATTTAAAAACCACCAATTCATGCTCAAGAAGGCTTTTGTATTGGGGTCAAATATGCGAGCTAAATTACTGGCTTTGTGGGATTTATTATGGTTTTCTTTGGAAAAAAAATCAGATGTCTATACATTTATAGGTATTCAAAAGTTGTGGTGGACTGGGAAAACAACAATTTTTTTGTTAAGGTGGACAATCTTTTGTATTGGTGTGACCGAATCAAATCTTTGAAGGTCCATTTCCAAGCTCTTTCCTTCTCCCACATATATAGAATGCACAATAAATTGGTAGATCAACTATAAAAAAGAGCATTGGATTCTCTTGAATGTGTCATTTTGTAAGGAGACAAAAATATTTTGAGAAGGTAGATGAAGGCTCCTCTTTCAACTTCTAGTTATTCAGGAGCTCCTCTTCATGCTACACCTTTCTCTCGGGTGTCCATTTTGTTTTTCCTTTGTTGGTAGTGACTGCTGAAAATTGTTTTTGCTTACCGACTCTTTTACTCATACTTATAAAAAGTTGGGCCCTATATAGCTATGGTCTCCCCTCTTTTTATGTTGATATTTAATAGATTTTGACTTCCTCCTATATGGACATGTCGAAATGACTGAATTATATACAATGATTACAAGCTTTGATTTCTAGTTTTAATTAGTTTAATGCATAAGATTGGTTGGGCTGTGGAGAAATATGTATTTTTAGCACAAAACTAGTGACTAGTGCTTTATTTTGGAAGATGCATATGTAACTTTTATGGAAAAAACCTCATTACTCTAAGAAAAATCCAAATAAAATAGATGCTTTATCAATTTTAATTGGTGTTAAGATCTAAGAAAAATTAAACATAGTTTTAGAGCGCAATTGGATGACAAACCTTAATTGGCACTAATATTTGAGGAAAATAAAACATAATTTTGGAGTGAAATAGGGATAAAAGAGATTGTAATATAAGAATATAAAGTATTAATGACTCAAAATATGATAGAAAAATATGAAGTCAATAAACTAGAGAAGTTGGAAGAACTCGAATAAATGAACAACAATGGTTGAAAAATATTAGGAGTTGAGGAAGTGAGAAGAGAACAAAGAACAGTTGCAGATTTCACAAATGAGAATGCAGAGAGAATTTTGAGCTCCCATGAATATGTACTATTATTAGGTTATGTGTCCTGGTGTGCAAGGATATCTGAATCAATTCCAAGGTTTTCATTTGTAGAAACATTGTTGTATGATATGGGTAACCCTATTTTGCTTGAAAAAGTGGATCACGATAGATACACTAAGGCTTCTTCAAATTATTGTTTCAAGGGCTATGCCACCATGCTATTTTTTGTTAATGTGATTCACATGTCTACACAATATGCTCTGGTAGGTTAGTTTTAATATCCATTATTCATTTATTTTTTAAAGTGTCTCCAAAATCACACCCATTGGTTGCACTACAAAAGGTGGATTTCCTTCAGTTAAGCTATGGGCATCTATATTTCCAAAATCTAGCTTATGATAAACCTGACAAGAAGCATGAGATTCATTCTATTCTATTTTGGTTCCTGACCCCGTCTTGATGTTACATTAGTACATTATTAAACAATTTCATATGCATATTATAGGTCCTAGGTCTGCGAGTTTCTATTTTTCCAAAATCTATGTTATGATAAACTTGACCAGGAGATTGTAATTCGTTATCTTCTATTCAGGTTTCTATTCCCATTCCCAGCCCCATTTTGATGATACATTAGTACATTATTAATCAATTCCACATGCATTATATACTCATATGGGGCTTTACAATTCTTATTTCCATAAAACCTAAAGCATATGTACTTGTGTTGTTCATGTATCCTATTTCCAGATTTCCTGACTTGCACCTTTTTAAACTCATGTCCCGTGGATAGCACAGAGTCAGGCTATAAAAATTGTGTACCACAACAACTTGGTAAGGGGAGACGAAACATAAAAATCGGAAAAAATCGAAATAAAATAACATATTTTTAATCACAAATTAATGGGAGACTCTAGTAACAATCACATAGAGAATTGAATTATGGTGGGCATCTTACTACTTCATCAACATCTGTACCAAACCAATTCCCATTGGATTTATTTCTTTTTAATTCCCAAATTACTGTGGAAGGTTTTTTAGTTTTGAAACCAATTGAATCTTTTCACTTTCACATAACACGTAAAACATAGAATCTAATCCCTCTTGGTTCTTAATAGACCCAGGGTTAAGATGGATCTAAATTCTATGCTATTTAAGATATTTTTTTGGTCTTGAAACCAATTACCTAACTATAGACCTTTCTCACATTTATCATTTTTCATTGGCTGCAACAAAGTACATTCTATTGGCAGCATTTCCAAGCTCACTAATTCTACCTTCAGAAAAATAGTACAAATGCGTACTTAACTGTAGAATACATTCTTTCAAATAGTTAGGTTCTCAATCTTAGAAACTGTGTCAAGAGCATTTGTTCTCTATTCACTACCCCTATATGGTGTAAAGGGGTCACTTTGGAGATAACTAGATGATTAGAAATGTAGGAATAACTATATGTGATACTATTTGATTAACAAGCATCTCCTTTTAAAGACATTGTGGAGATACATTCGATGAATAAAATACTTTGCTCCATCTAGGAAAAGTCATTACGCTTAAAGACTCTCCATTGAAAAAGAGTGGCAGAAATCAATTTTCCATTAAAAATACTTGTAGTTGGGTTGGTTAAGAAGTTTGAATGTGCCTATTCTAGAGAGATGTAGGTTCTTATATGGTTTCTTTGTAAGGTTGTTCTACAAATCATTTGTAATTTGATCTCATGGGTTCTTAACAATGACAACCATATTATGATATGGGAGGATAGGATTGTATCTAGCGGGCTTCTTTATTTGACTTCCATGATATTAATGGCATCAAATTTTGTCTTGATCGTGATCCCTAACATCATTTTAAATTTTAAGTATACCATGTAATTATCCTTGATGGTTCAATAGCATCGTCTTCACCATTACGAGAAGACAATGCAACTAGTTTTGATGAAGCACTTTAAAATCCGTGAGCATCCAAGCTTAAATTCATTCTCTTGGTCCTCAACATGCCCTACATTTTTCTTGTCATCTTCATATTATAGCTCATTTATAACCTCCTCTATAGGAACTTTGATTTCTAAGATCCATTTCCTTTGGTCTTCTTCAAAACATTGACCATATTATGAGAAACTCCTTTATGATATTCTTCAATATAACATTTCCATAAACTAGTGTAACACCCTGGTTTTGACCCCGTTTGCATTAAATGTATATGATGTATATATTGTAATTGATCGTGGTGTGGAGCTAAAGGCAAAAGCCCCACCAGCGATTTGGTGGTTTTATGTTTTGGCGATTGAAATTATTGCCGATGGTATATCGTGATATCCAGCACATTATAGTTTTTGCATCATGTAATTATGCATTTCAATTAAAATGAACCCCAACCAGCTATGTCAATGCAACCATAATTAAAAGGGCATGATTTTCCTGAGGATAAGGAAGGGGGGGGATTATTAATCTTTGGGACAATGGGGAACAACCATGTGTCAGCTGTTAAATCCTTTTGACTTACTCACCTTTCCTTGTCTCATCAGTCAGCTACCACATTAAAACTTCTATTGTTAGTTGGGGCAATTATTGTTGGGCAGTGGTGTGTGGCAGGACTGTCAGTCCTTTCCCACACGCACACTCCACCAGCGGACCCTTTCACTTCACGTGGGCAAGGAAAACACCACTACGCCATATTCTTCCATTCTTGTCCATCCTCACGTGGAGACAGTCATTCTCTCTTCTCCTCATGCACAGGTTGGGATTCTTCATCGTTTTCCTCACGCAGAGAGCTAGGGAAGTCATTTTTTGTCATCCACGATTTTTCCTGTGTATTAACCATTCACGTTCTGGGATGTGCGTATGTATTTTCCTTACCATTATCGTGGTTCTATGAGCAAAGCAAACGTAAACTTGATTACCATAAGTCATGGAAGGACAAGAAGAATGAGAAGTTTGACCAAAGAAAGAAAGGTTTCAAACCTTCTAACTTCAGGAATCAGCAGAAGCAGCCATCCCAAGCTACGAGTAAGCTAGTTGGAGTGATAGGAGAAAAGCCTAAAGATCCACAATAGAATAGAAGACCACTCCAATGTTGGAAATGTGGAGGACCCCACATGCACAGAAATTGTCCACTTGAGAATGAGAGTGCAAGGCTAGTTTACAACATTCAAGAAGCAGAAACAGTGGTTCAAGTAGCAAGGGAAGTCCCTAGGATTTATGCAGCACTGGAGGACCGCCAGGCAGATCACCAGTCAACTGTGGTTGAAGTTGCAGGTAAGATTATTGAGCAATCTATTTCTATTTTGATTGACCCCGGTTCTACTCATAGTTACATTACCCCTTGAGTAGTGGAGATTTGTGCTTTTAAGAAAGTAAAGCATAGAAAATCTTGGTTAGTTCAGCCAGCGACTGGAACTAAGAGAAAGGTTAGTGAAGTGGTAGAGAAATGTCCATTGGTCATGAATGGATTGGTCACTTGTGTAGATCTAAATGTTCTACCACTTGGTTCCTATGATGTTCTCATTGGAATGGATTGGTTAGAAGCTCACAAGGTAAAGCTTGACTGTTACAATAAGACTTTTGAATGCATGGATGAAGAAGGGAACCCAAAAGTTGTGAAAGGTATTCCAAAGGTGATTTCAGTAAGGCAAGTTTCAGCAATGCAGTTAAAGAAGTTATGTAGGAAAGGTTGCCAGTTATATGCAGCTTATATTTTCGAGGCAACATAGGATGACACTCCTAGGTTGGAGGACTATCAGGTGTTACAGGAATTCAAGGATGTGTTTCCTGATGAGATTCCAGGGCTTCCTCCAAAGAGGGACATTGATTTCACAATTGAACTTATGCCAGGAGTAGCACCCGTGTCCAAGACACCGTACAGGATGAGTACACCAGAGATGCTGGAACTAAAGATGCAACTACAAGAGTTGTTGGAAAAGAAGTATATCATGCCGAGTGTGTCTCCTTGGGGAGCACCAGTTCTATTTGTAAAGAAGAAAGATGGTACACTTAGGTTGTGTAATGACTATAGACAATTGAACAAGGTTACTGTGAAGAATATATATCCTTTGCCTAGGATTGATGACCTCTTTGATCAAATGAGAGGAGAAAAGGTATTTTCCAAGATCGACTTGAGGTCTGGTTACCATCAGGTGAGAATCAAAGATGAATACATTCATAAGACAGCCTTCAAAACAAGGTATGGACACTATGAGTTTGTAGTGGTACCATTTGGTCTCACAAATGCACCAGCTACATTCATGTGCCTTATGAACAGTGTCTTCAGCAGGTATTTGGACAAGTTTGTTCCTGTTTTCCTTGATGACATTCTTATCTATTCTAAGAATGAGGAGGAGCATGAAGAGAATTTGAGATTGACATTGCAATTGCTCTGGGAGCATCAGCTGTATGAAAAGTTGAGCAAGTGTGACTTCTATAGAGATAGAATTCAGTATTTGGGTCACATTATCTCAGAAGAGGGTATATCTGTGGACCTTAAAAATATTGAAGCCATTATGAATTGGCCTACTCCAAGAAATGTGACAGATGTAAGATATTTTATGGGACTTGCAGGAAACTACAAGAGATTCATTGAAGGATTCTCCAAAGTTGCACATGCCATCACTTCTTTGCAAAGGAAGGGGATAAAGTTTGAATGGACATCGAGGTGTGAAGAAAGCTTTCAGCAGTTGAAAAATATTCTCGCTAGTGCACCAGTATTGAAAGTTGCAAATCCAGAGAAATATTTTGTGGTCTGTACCGATGCATGCGGACAAGGGCTTGGAGGAGTCCTTATGCAAGACAACCACGTGGTATGTTACGAGTCAAGAAAGCTGAAGGAGCATGAGAAGAACTATGCCACTCATGATCTAGAGCTTGCAACCATAGTACATGCCCTCAAGATGTGGAGACATTACTTGATGGGTAGAAGATTTGAGCTCAGGACAGACCATTGTGGTCTGCAGTATCTATTTGATCAGCCTACTCTGAATGCTAGGTAAGCGAGATGGCTAGAGTTTTTATGTGATTTTGATTTTGAAATCAAGCACATAAATGGAAAAGAGAATAAGGTAGTCGATGCACTCAGCAGGAAAGTGCAGGAAATGCATGTGGCATCTCTTAGTATTTTCCAATCAGATTTGAGGCATCAGATTGTTAATCATGCTGCTGGAGATGAATTGTATGAGCTAGTAAAAGACAAATTGCAGCGGCAAAGTCTTGAGAAGAGGTATGAGGGATATAAATTGGAAGAAGATGGACTTCTTACTTATAAAGGTAGAGTTTATATTCCAAATGTAGCAGAGATGAGGAGAGTTTTTATGCATGAAATCCATCAAGCTCCGTATTCTGGTCACCCAGGATACCAGAAGACAATTGCTACCGCCAGAAAACAGTACTTTTGGCTAGGAATGAAAAAGGACATAGCTAAATACATTTCAAGGTGCATGAAATGTCAGCAGGTAAAGGCTAAGCATCAACACCCAGCAAATTTGTTGCATCCTTTTCCAGTTCTAGAATGGAAATGGGAAATTATTTCCATGGATTTTATTATGGGATTGCCGATGACTTGGAGACAACATGATTCCATAATGGTTGTGGTAGACAAGTTGACAAAGGCAGCGCATTTTATACCAGTTAAGTCTACACATAAGACTGATGACATTGCAAAGATATTCATGAAGGAGATTTTCAAACTGCATGGATTGCCTAAGGCAATAGTCTCTAACAGAGATGTCAAGTTCACTTCCAATTTTTGGAAGGGGTTCTTTGCAGATTTGGGTACGAAGCTAAACTTCAGCACTACATACCATCCTCAGACTGATGGTCAGACAAAGAGAGTTAATCAGTTGCTCGAAGACATGCTTCGCATGTATGTGATGGATAAACCAACCAAGTGGGAAGATTACTTACACTTGGTAGAATTTGCTTATAACAATGGATAGCAGGCATCCTTGGGGATGATTCCGTATGAAGATTTGTATGGAATAAGGTGTAGGACACCAGTGACTTGGAATAATCCAGTGAAGAGGTTTGTGCTTGGTCCAGAATTGCTCAAGGAAATGGAGCAAGAGGTTGTAAAGATCAAGCAGAATCTAAAAGCAGCACATGACAGACAGAAAATCTATGTAGATAAGCATAGGGTGAATAGGGAGTTTAGTGTTGGGGATCATGTTTACCTCATAGTGAAGGAAAAGAAGAGTTCCTTGAAGCTTGGAAGTTGTGCCAAGTTGTCACCAAGATATTGTGGGTTGTTTGAAGTTCTTGAAAGAATAGGACCATTTGCATATAGACTTGCATTGCCTGCTAGCACTAGAGCTCATAATTTTTTTCATGTTTCTTTGCTTAAGAGATATGTACATGATCCTAACCATGTGATAAATTGGGATGTGATTCTGGTGGAACCCGAGGGAGAGTTCCAAATTGAGCCAATGTGCATCCTCGACAGGAAGGTCACAATGCTCTGAAACCGAGCCATAGGGCAGGTAAAGGTGCAATGGGAGCACTACGGACCTGAAGAGGCTACGTGGGAGCTAGAGGATGCCATGTGATTGCCACATCCATTTTTGTTCAATTTTGCGGAACACTGAGGCGATACCAGTGTAGCATTTTGTTCAATTTTGTAAAGCACTGAGGACAGTGCTATTGAAGGGGGAGGGGAATGTAACACCCCAGTTTTGACCCCATTTGCATTAAATGTATATGATGTATATATTGTAATTGATCGTGGTGTGGAGCTAAAGGAAAAATCCCCACCAGCGATTTGGTTGTTTTATGTTTCAGCGATTGAAATCGTTGCCAATGCTATATCATGATATCTAGCACATTATAGTTTTGGCATCATGTAATTATGCATTTTAATTAAAATGAACCCCAACCATCTATGTCAATGCAACCATAATGAAAAGGGCATGATTTTCCTAAGGATAAGGAAGGGGGGGGATTATTAATCTTTGGGCCAATCGGGAAAAGCCATGTGTCAACTGTTAAATCCTTTTGACTTAATCACCTTTCCTTGTCTCATCAGTCAGCTACCACATTAAAACTTTTGTTGTTAGTTGGGGCAGTTATTGCTGGGCAGTGGTGTGTGGCAGGACTGTCAGTCCTTACCCACACGCACACTCCACCAGTGGACCCTTTCACTTCACGTGGGAAAGGAAAATGCCACTACGCCATATTCTTCCATTCTTGTCCATCCTCATGGGGAGACAGTCGTTCTCTCTTCTCCTCATGCACAGGTTGGGATTCTTCATCGTTTTCCTCACGCAGAGAGCTGGGGAAGCCGTTTTTTGTCATCCACGAGTTTTCCTGTGTATGAACCATTCGCGTTCTGGGTTGTGCATATGTATTTTCCTTACCATTTTCATGGTTCTGTGTATATGTTCCCCTATCCAGGATGAGAGTCGGATCTCCTCTCCAATTTCGGGCTATGTATTTTCCCATGGCTTCAGGGTTGAGAACGGGGCTGTTGTTTGCCCCACAAATTTTGGTTTGTTATTGGTTCATTTACATTTTTGGGCTACTGTGGATTCTTATGGAGTTTTTTTGGCCACGATAGGGCCAAGAACAACTCAGGAATCGAATTCCCCAGTCAGAGCTATGAATTGCTTGAATTGTTGCGTGTGCATAGTGGTTGGTCTTCGAATTGTGTTGGAGTGGGAATGAAAGCTTGGTTTGCTTGATAAACCTAGTTTGTTTGGGAGCCACACAGACAGAGCTAGAGGGTTGGCTTTCTTCTCCACAACCCCTGAATAGCACTGGAAGGGAGGTCAGGGCCTGAGGGACTGTGTAGCAGAGAAGGGATTGATTTCCTTGTGTTGGGTGTGTGTGGGTGTCCTAGAAGTCAGGCTAGTTCTGGTGTAGGTGTCCTTAGCTCCTCAATGAGCTCACCAGCTTAGCATTCATTTTTTCCCAACTCCTTGATGGCCTGATAAACCCAATTGTGTTGGCTTGGTTGTCTTGTTGATGGCCTGATAAAACCAACTGTGTTGGCTTGGCTGAGTTGTGTATCCTTGGCTATGTATAAGCTTGCTTGTTCCTTATTCCTTGGGGAATCATGCCCAGCTCGGGGGTGGCAGTGTTGCTGAGAGATTAAGGATCACACTGGCCTATGGTTGGGTGGAACGTTGCTGCGACGTAGCTGGTTGAGGGATGAATTACTCATAAGATAAGTATTATTGTCTATATCATTTCTGCAACTATATTTACTGTTTAATGAATTATGGTGAACATGTTGAATTCTTGAATGTATGGTTTTTCTTCCGTTGTATAGTAACCATGTATGCATCTTTTACTTCAAAGCATTTTATTTCCGTATTTATTTATGCACATATTCATGGGGCTAGTTTCTCAGATGGTTAATGGCATGGTAGCGTCCTCTTCACCGATCGGAGGGTTAGGGACATTACAACTGGGATATTCATCAATGAGGGATAATGACCACACCTATCCTCATAACATCTCCGCATCTAGGGATTTTTTCCATTGTTTGTGTTTCCACCCACAAGTTGAATTAAGTGGATCTAATCCACTGTTATGGGCCAAATTTGAAGTCATATTTTACGACTAGAAGTCGTATATAAATGAAATAACAAATTAAATATATCCAGTTATGTTTATGGTAACAACAATAGATTCAACACTTTGTATTACATCAGATTCTATAATGGCGGCAGTAAAATTCATCAACTTAATAATAACAACATATATATTTCTTAAATGCAGGACAGTGAAATGTTAGAATCAAATTTTGAATGGAAGGTGTCAATCTTAGCCAAAGTAGAACTATCTTGAATCTCAATCAATCAACAGAAAGAAATACTATTGAGATGGTATGGATGCCATCTTAGGATGAGAATTTCCTAGGGTAGTATTCATTCTCCTACTGACCACTTGTAAGTAACCAAAACTATAGACATATATGCTATGAATATTAAGGGCAGTTATAGGGTTCATTTTCTTCATCTTACCCATTAGTCCCGTACATGCGGGATAAATGGTTCTCCCATGAAGTTACATTAGTGATCCTTTATAAACTTTTAATTTAGGTTTGACCCATTGCTTTTGCATTATAGGATAAATATTATACTTATCCTATAAATACAACCAAGTAACCCTAGCTAGCCTATCCTAAGGTTTCCATACATCCATCAAATCACTCTTAACCTATTTCTTGCCCATCTAACACAATGCTAGGTGTTTAGAACTAATTCTTGATTACTGAGCATAAACGTTAACATTTTTCTTTTGGTTGACACTGAGCAACAACATACTTCCATGGAACTGCTGGTACAAGTGCAAGTGCAACATATACAACAAATAATTCAGTTCCTGCTTCATCCCTAAGTGTTGGTATCCGGCTTCCATGGGCATCACAACACAGTTTTTTATTCAATATAAAAAAATAGGCCTTGGATGCAGACATTGGAGGTCTTATATAATGAAATTTTAATACTTCTGACAATGGAAAGAAACTCTTGACTATTGTTTGAATATTTTACTCAAATTTCTTTATAAGAAAAGAGTTGACTTCTTTCTAGGCTGGAGATCGTCCCCAACCCTAGCGCTACTTAGGTTTTCCTTTGAAGCACTTTCAGATTGGATCTAGTTGTGAAGATAATTGGTATGATCATAGTCGTTATTGATCTGCATCAACACTTTTTCAATATCAGGATTTCTTGCCTCAAATATTTATAATATGTCTTCAATATTTCAAGTTTTATATGTTCGATGTAGTCTAGACCTGTTCAGGGAATGTAATAATTTCTCAAAACATATTGTGTTATACATATTGTCTATACTTGTCAAGAAACAACCATGTTACTATTAAAATTTTCTTTCATTTCAAGTTTCTGAAGCACTCAATTTTCTAGTGGTTGAAGAATAATTAAACATCCAACTGAGAACCTTTGAATTGGGTGCCCACATAAATTAAATATCTTCTAACTACCTGATATTATTTGTAAAAGGGTGTTATGGAGAGAAACTTCCTATGGATTGGGGTGTACCACAACAGATTGAATGACACCAGAAATCAATCCTTTCCGATATGTAAGAGCAATAAAGATATCTAACATGAAGGGATATGAATCGTACCTTATTCTGGACTGTTGATGTAGATCCCCGTTGAGATTTTCCAATCACGCTTGTATTCCCAATTCGCTCTCAACAACAACAAACAAGACAAGAACGCTATGTATTCAAGTGTTAGGCCTACTCTAGAATATATAATCAATCATGTATAAGGAAATAAATACATCCATGGATACAATATTCATATTTATGCACATGTATTGGATATAAAATGTTATTTCTATTAATAAAAACAGAGATACAATATTGACAACCTCTGTCGACACTTCTTCGAACTTGAGAAACCGAGTCCTCCACCTGGGTCTCCACCACTTCAATCCTCCATATCTCAATGGAAAGCTTACAAAGCAAAGGCAAGCTTGGGAAGAGTAGCACTCTGTGCTCCAAAGGGACAAAGGGATGCAGACTCAAGCATAACAAGTGAGGTAACAATGGACTATAGTTTCCTTACTCTCAATTCTCTCCTCCTTCAATGTATCCAAGAGGCTTGATATATAGCACTCCAAATAGGAAATGGACGGTTGAGTCCAAGCATTCTCAAGGCATGTGGAAGGCCAAGAGTCAAGATATTCGGAACTCTATGAGGAAAAGTCCAAATTTTTTTGGCTTTATGCACATTTCCTGATGTACATGGGCTTTGGCTCAAAAGCAATGTATACACGCGAGTATAGCTTTAAAAGTCGTGTATAGGCATAAACATGTGTTTTTTGGGGATAATCTTGGAACATCAAAGTATAATATGGGAAAAGGGGGTCCAAGGAGTCTGTAGAGGGACATGGAAGGCCATAATCATGTGATCAACCAGGTGTGGTAAAATCATATATAAAAAAGGGAAATCTATGAAGAGACAATGAACTCATTTCTCATATGATTTACATAGAGGGAATTGCATAGGACTTTGGAAACCTCTCTTCATGATTTTATCTTGGGAATGAATATCATTATCAAACATCAGTTAATACAAGTGGGATATTATATGCAATTCGATTGGAAAACAAACTTCCCTCGCCATATTTATTTTAAATAAATTTGAGTACAAACTTCTTGCTAGATATCCATTACTTATATTTGAGTACACATTTCTTACTTCTTTCTCTTCAATATTTAGAATGAATGTATTTTTACTATTAGACATGAGAGTTCAATTGATATGTTTTTCCAAATGCTTTGGCATATAGAACCATTCCTGTAGGTTTTTGGTGATTGGTTAGGTAGGAAACATCTATGCAATATTTAAGAGAGTTGTCTTTTCAATCAAAGAGTCCACTTACATCATTAAATTAGAATTTTGAGTCTTAAAGATTGGAACCAGAGTTGATGGGAGATATTGTTCCCAAGAAGACCCCAATGGTTTACCTTTTCCATGTTCGAAAAATAGGGTATGTCCACACAGATCACACACTTTAAGACAAACACTCACACACAGATCAAATATCAGTACACTAGTATTTATGTGATTTAAACCATTCTTGAAAAAATTGACAAACTGGGATAAGAGTTAAAAAAATACAAAATAAATTCATTTCTTTTCAATCTAAAAATATATAAAATAACGACAACATCAAATAAGCACACTAGCATATAAATATGGAAAAACATGAATATATATAATGTAGTGGTCTAGTGGATGCCAAGCGACACATCAAAGTCCAACTTGAACCTTGATCGATTTTTGCAATTTTTTTTATTCATGTAATGCATTTCTCGGGGAATCCTACTAGGAACTTCCTATCATTTCGAGGACGTTACCCAGATAAAACAAATTTTGTTGAAACATGAATCTTTGTCTATTATACACTGATTTAAGAGCTCAACATGTCACTTGTGAGAATTGAACTTGGGTAGGGAGTATAACACTCCTCTCAACTACTCGGGATAGACCCAATTGACATTGAACCTTAATAGATGTATAATCAAGGAATCAGATCTAAAAAAAAAATAGAAACCAACATCGTGTGTGTGTGTGTATAGATGTATAATCAAGGAATCAGACATTAGAGAGAATTTGAGGTCAAAAATGGGCCTCAAAATGTACTATAAAAATCGACCAATTACATTCTAGTAGATGACATCATCCCCCATGGTTAAGGTGGCATTGCATGAGTTAAGAATGTTTATTTGTCATATTTTCT
>LPNX011019688.1:71615-82777 GCA_001517045.1 Pseudotsuga menziesii | reverse complement strand
TTGTAATTGAGATTGATGTAAATCATTGTTCGGTATTTTTCTCTATACTCAAAAGGTCTCATTTCTATTGTATGCCCAAATAAGATTCCTATAAGCCCAAGCCTTTAAGCCCTTAAAGACTTATGAAATATATTACAACTGCGAGTAACTAATACATTGATGTTTTGGATGTAGTATACCATCTTTCGACTTTAGTTCATCTTTTCAATTTTTTTTGGATGTTGTATTTGTTGTTGTGTGACCTTTTATGTAGTGTGTTTTTAGCTTTATGCCAAATATTTGTTCTTTTCTCATTGTGTTATCTCATGCATGTTTACGTTACTATCATTTTGTTTAGCTTGCATAAAACCCTACAATAATTATTTATTAATGTTGTAAGGTGTGTATTATTTCATCATGATTACATGTTTGTACTACACTAAAAATCAAGGATAAGAAATTGCATTCAACCATATATAGTTATTGCAATATTCTTTGACACCATCAAGAAAAAAATGCTATTTATGATTGTAGGGTAACATAAAACATTGAAGAATATGATAAACATTGGTGATGTATCAAAATGTGCAATTATGGCATTAAAAACTTATTTCCATCCAAAAACAAAGCTTGACTCATATTCTTTATCAAATTGTTTTATATGGTTTGTACAAACTTCATTCATAAGGATTTCAAATGTTGAAAAAAATTATAAATTAAAGTTGTTGAAATGTACATAGAACCATTAAGAATGTGATGGAATCAATTAAAGACATTGTTGATAAGAACTTAGAAAGAGATTTATGATTATGTTGTCGCAAGGCATCCTCGTGGATGATGTGACATTAGTTAAGGGATCCATTAAGCTTATGCAATTCAAGGATATGAGGTCCGAGCCAAGATACTACAATCACTAGAGTGAGTGAATTCTAAAGATAGCCTACATAGGATGGTTGGGATAAATAAGGGAGGAGGCACCAATTATGTTGACCATAAGGTTTAATGTGGTCATTGGGACAAGCTTGAGAAGGACTAATGTGGATATTGGGACAAGCTTGAGAAACAAGGTTGAAAAATGGTTGAAGCTTTGCCTTTAAGGTTGGTTATGGTGAACCATTAGGGTTGGTTATAGTGAAGTGGTTGTAAGTGTTGGCCTTAGACTTGGGTATAAGGAAGTTAGTTTTAATTTGTTTCATTATTTACAAATTAAATAAATTTATTTAATTATTTATAAATTACATCACATATTTATTATGTATACTTAACCAAACCAAACTTCTTTTTTTCGTTTTTTTAAATGTCAAGATTTTAATGCTTTAGTTACCATCTTCCAAGTCATATTTTAATGCTTTAGTTACCATCTTCCAAGTCATCTTCCAAGGCATTGTAACCATTGGTATATAGACTGTACTCATATTGAGCATTATAACCATTGGTATATAGAGAGACTGTATTCATATTGAGCATTAGTTACCATCTTCCAGATTTTAATGTTTTAGTTACCATCTTACAAGTCACCAACAGCAGCAAGCATTGTAACCATTGGTATATATAGAGACATTGCAATGTAACCATTGGTATATATAAAGACTGTACTCATTGAGCAGTGTTTGATGGTAAAGTCACTAAAAGCAGCAGATTGGTATATGTAGAGACTGTACTCTTTGAGCAGTGATTGATGGTAACAATTAATATATCTTTATTCAATGTAACTTTAATGGTTACCTTAAAATAAATTTTGAAGAATTTCAAATATCAAGATTGATGTTTTAGTTACCAGATTTTAATGCTTTAGTTACCATCTTACAAGTCACTAGCAACAGCAGGCATTGTAACCATTGGTATGCATAGAGAGACTGTGAGACTGTACTCACAATATTGAGCAGTGATTGATGGTGAGAATGAATATATCATTATTCAATGTATTGAAGATGAGAGGGAATTATCCAACTTGTCTTCTCTGAAGAATAGTAGTCCCCACATGACGATCTTCACCTTAATCTTACCATGGTGAGAGAGAGTAATAACCCAATAAACTTATCCTAACTTCAAATATTCAGTTTAAATCTTCTTGAATCAATATTCAATACGACTCGCTTAGCATTCCTAGAGAGAAAGCCCTCAAGCAGAACATAAATATATTTACAAATAATGGCGCTGCTCTGCTTGCCCATCGCTAACCAGACTTCGTATCGTCTATCTGAAGCTCTTTCTCAGTATTGATCATTCACATCTTTGGCGGATTTTCTGACTGGAAACGATGCCCTCACTCAACGGATGTGCAACCTCCCATTTTTACTGGATGTGCATACCCCCAATTCTATACTCGGCCTTGCTTATGCTATAGAGAACAGTGGTCTTACCTAAAAAAACAGAAGACCCACAAATCAATTACTAGAACAATAAAATGATAATGTCAGGGGAAAGACAATTTACAGCAGAGAGAGAGATATTTCACATCTTTGGAATCTTATCTAACTCGAAACGACTCTGTCACTTGACAGATGTGTAGCCTTCCTCTTTTTACTGGATGTGCATACCCCCAATTCTAAACGTGACCTCGTTTTCTGCCACAAAGAGCGATGGCCTTTTCTGAAATACAGAAGAGCCATAGATCTTCTCCTTCTGCGAAAGAAAAAAAGCCGCCTGCAAACTGCAAATACGCCTCCATTTTAGATCTCAGCTGATAAAATAGAGAGGGTATATGCAGAGGCAGTGATCAAATGGTAGAGAAGTATGACATGTATTTGTAAGATTGGATTCTTTATGGGGTGAGCAGATTTTCAAAATTTGAGATATGGTAAACCTGGAGGGAGATAGTTGTTCACTTGAAATTTTTGAGGGAAAATTTAAATCTTCAAGTTCGAATGAGAGGGAAATATCTATCATTTTAGTGAAGGAGGTAAGTTTAGAGACACTTTCTCTACGATCTACTATTTACAAATGTTTGTCGATCTGTACTGAGGTGTTTGTTTCCCTCCACCTGTTCTAATTCCAGAGCGCATGAATCTGATTAGTATTTTGGATTCCACGCCCCTCTACGTACCAGGAAATAAAAGTAATTACAGACTTCCATGTTGAGAATCCCATTCCCACTGATCGTTTTGTTCGTGATTTAAGTTAGAGTGGGGCCTACATTTAATTCAAGGGTTCGCTGCCCTAATTTCCTATAGCCCTGCCCTTCCATCTTGGTGGCTGGTTTAAAATAGTTGCAAATGCCTAATGCCTAGTCAATTTGACCGGGAGAAAAATGCAAAACCCTAAATTTGAGCGGTAATTCTCATTATTTTTAAAAATGCAAAACCTTAAATTTGAGGGGTAATTCTTATTAATTTTTTTCAAGAAGAAAAAAAACACTTTTTTGATATTTCAGAGAATCAAAAATAATATTTAGAAATCAATGATAATGTGTATCATATTATGTCAATAATAAAATAGAAGGAGATATCCTTCAAGTCACAAAAAGAATAGGCCATCTCAATATGATCTTGTAGCCAATACACATAGGGGTGCAATAGAAACCTCAAACTAGCACAATAACCAGAAATCTCTCATTAAACCCTCCCACACAGTCCATAGGAAGCACAGAAGGAGCCCTAAATCAAAACTCAAATATTTCCTAAAAAAGATGAGTAAGCCATTGTCATTCTGCATTTATGTTATAAGCATACCTTAAAAGAGCAGTAAGGTTCCACTTCCAATAGTCTCTCCTTCCAAGATCTCAATGAAGGAGAGTTTTCCCATCTCAAGAGATAGTGCTTCCTTTGATAAAACATCAACAATCGTATTGTGTTCCCTATAAATGTGTTGAAATTTTATAGAGAGAAACGAGGTCTTGACCTCAAAAATGTGATCACGCCAGTGTTCTAAGTCTACAACAGCTAGCCATGCCACAGAGTTTGCCCAGATTTTGATAACCTAGGATTCCCCAAAGACAGAGAGAGTGGCAAGGCCAATAGAAACCACAAAAACCAATAGGGACCAAAGTGCCATCAATTCCGCACTTTTGTTGGTCCTAACACCGCAGCCCAACTTGACATGAAAGTAATGTGAGGAACTGATATGAAGAGTAAAATCCTCACCCCCAATGTTAGATTTTGTGGCACCATCAAAGAACCCAGAAGGATAAGTGACTGAAAGACCTGATCCAATATCACGATGAGCAATTTTTTTGCCCACTGCAGGAAAAGCATTAACGAGATTCAGGATCCTGTGACAAATAGATCCAACCATCGGTTCTTGATCTTCAAAAATGCAAAGATTGTGAGTTTTCCAAATACTCCAGATAGGAAATTCTCATCATTTCCTACAAAAACACAGGTATAGAAGGGAATGATCCTTGGAATGATAAAATTTTATGTTGACCTTCATGATTGAACATCGTTTCCTAATCCCATCGAGTAGTTTTTAGACAAAAGCAAAATATGACAACACGTGGAAAATCCCAATGAGAGGATCATATCAATGACAGTTGTCTGTCTTTCACTGAAAGGATCACTTCAATGTAAATAGTGTATTTCTCTCTTTTATTTGAAGTCACTTTTAAATTGTCCATCTGCCCCAAAACTAGATCTGCAATAACAAACAGTAAAAAAGTAAAATTATCATAGGATAAATATAGGAAAATCTATAATATATAAAAGCTAATCCAAATCATCTTCATCTTCAACTTCAATGGAGGGTTCGGCATTGCTCTTATTTCCCGACAAAGGCACGATCTATTGCAATATAGTCTGTTGAATCTGGAAATGGGAGGGATTACACTGGGTGAGGTGCTTATTAGACTCAGTGGTTTGGCGCGATATTTTTATATGGTCCTAGAACAAGAGGTTCTTAGATGGATTATTCCACCGGTTAAACAACTCGATCTAGTTCTGGTTAAATGGATTAAATTGTAGGTGATACTTGTATTGATTGATCTTATTGAATGAAGGTATAGTGGATGATAGCTGAATGAAAATCAAATGAATGTCAGATAGCAGCTGAAGAGGTTATCTACATGCTAATTTTTCATAAGTTTGTGGAGCTAAACGTACCAATGGTGCCCAGACTTGTGTCATGTATACAAAATGGAAAGGTAAATACTTGGCTGTCAAAAGACAAGGAATTGGAATCCATATATTCCCAGAGATGATTTATATGATCAAAGAACATATATCCAGGATTCTAGGCCAAAGAGGCAAATTGAATATGGGTGACAGTCGCATGATAACTAAGATTCATAGACTAACCCTTAGACAAGTTTATGCTGCTACCATAATCAAATTGACAAAGATGTGCAATGATGAAAACAAAACAAAGTGTGAACATGGTCAATCAACATGTTGAAACTCTCTTTGAAAGGCTAGTTATACATATTGTAGCAGATGGGACAACCACTTTGGAAAATGATGATTCACTCTAACATATCCCAACTTGAGGAGACTACTCGCTATTTTAGGATATTGGCTTTTATTCTCCTTGGAAGACCCAAAATTGCTACATGGAGGTTGCTTGTGGCATAATTAACTTAACCTACTTCCTATTTGGGCATATGATTGACTTAGCTAGCATCTATTATTGGAGCGCCCCAAGGTAAGTTTTGATCAAGGTAAGTTTTGATTTGGCACGTGTGATTAGTTATAAGGGGATCTATATATCCATACTACATTGAGGAGGAGGGAACAATCATATCAACAATACAATGTGCTTTTGAGTAGTTGTTTTGGCATATCTAAAAGATAAAGGCATTGAAGAAGAAGAGCGCCTAGCTTGTCCAAGGGTCATATCATGGTGCATTTGTGTAAGAGTGATATGGAAGGAGTAGTCAACGCCTTGCTTCAGTTATGTTTTTGAATGTTTCCAATGACACTACTAACTTTCCATACTCTTACATGTAGCAGTTTTAAGCCTATTGAAAAAGCATTCATTAAGTTTTGTTTTGTATTGCTGATTTGATCTCATGTCTATTAATCCCGCTGAAACACAAACTTGAGATCTGATCTATGGGCTCTTTTATAGCAGTATGAAAAGTGCATTATGGTGGAGAGATTCTTTTGATCATTAGAGACAAAGATAAGTGGAGGGATCTCTCTAGTGTAAAGAGGTTAACCGTTGCATCTCCAAGCAGTTTGAAGAATAAGTATACAACATGTTTGTAGTCAATCTATTTTTATAGCTTTGTATGAAAGCATTATCATGAGCAGATTGGTGGTCTTTCAGAGTAATAGGAGTGATAGTAGGCACAAAATACAATGGAATCATTGGGTATTTTTATCTCCAAGGATGGCATACACACCTGAAGAAACAATTTTGGAAGATGTAAGTGATGATGAAAGGATGTATGAATGTGCCTACAAAATAATAGCTGGCATCAAGTACCTTATACTTCAGCTACCAAAGCAACATCTACAATGATGTTGGGGTATCTATTGGAAGCTTCTATTCTGTCAATAATGGGTAGTTAAAGGATGTTGTGTTTGCTGCTAATGATCTGCTCAGATATTGAAAAGGTATTAAACCTTGTTTTCCATATCACTATTTCATTATTACAGTATTGCATTTGTATGAGACAAACATAAGGCACTAAATAACAACCCTACCTAATGGGATTTAGCAAACAGTAGCAACCTACAGTAGAAACAGAGTTGTTGCAGCTAGATTTACGTGTGAAGCTGTTAGGGATTGATGTGGAATATTTGACAGTGAATTCAATCTTGTAACAGCTCCATCATATTGTACATGGCAGTATGTTTGGAAGCATTTGAATGGATAAGACCTGGGCTTAAATCAAGATGTTTCAGCAGTCATACACGGCATATTGTTGACCTAGTCTCTATTGCTCAGAATTTGGAAGATGTACAACACTCTAGGGCTGAACACATATGGAAGCATATCAACATTTTGATGGCCTTTAGAGCAGCAAAACACTTCCATCTTGTGACCCTTTCCAGGCTTTTGAGAGCAAGTTTGAAGAGAAACCAATTTTGTGTTTTTAGGGCAAAAATCTATGGTTTCCGGCAGCAATAATGACATATGAAGAACCAACATTCAAAATGGGACATTTTGAGCAGAGTTTTGCCCAAAGTTTTGGGCAGGATAGGGCTTCAATGACCATAATATACCAACAATAATAACAATTGTTATTTCCAAAATTTTATGACACATTCCAGTAACATATGGAACAACATGATTGAAAGGATTTTTGGCAAATTGTGACCAACGTGCATTGTAGCTTGTCATAAAATATGCCCCAAGACTGAAATGGTTATCTGAACTTTGACGTATTGGAAACCTTGTCTAACAAGAGTCAACCTCGTGTCATGGCAGCTTGAGATATATGCCATCGAAGTTGTGATACCTCAAGTCCTCAATACAAGTGAATCATTTAAGAATGAGTTAATTAGGAATGATAAACATATATAACATCTATCCTATGAGTAAGTTCACTTCTATACATTAGGGTTTTGATTTAATATGTGGCACCTTCACTACATATTTTCAGGAACTTGGAACTAACTTGGAACACTTTGAAGACATTTGATTGGATGCGATAGAAATTTGAGATAGACATTTGATTGGATGAGAATGGCACTTGATATCCCAATGATTAAAATGACCCAGTTTCTTACATTTTCCCCATAGGATTATATTATCCCTGGTGTGCTTAATCCACTTCAAATTTAGTTGATTGAATTAATTTTCACGGTACATATGGATATGGTTTACATTCAACTAACTTTGTTTGCTTCAATGAGTGATGGTAGCAGACCTATTTTAATTTCTTGGCATATGATCCTGGAATTCCCTCAAGGTTAACTCTCTAATGTATATGTTTGAATATTAATGTACTCATGGATGATTTTGTATGCATGGTTATGTTTTTTGATGGACTCAACAGGAGGGTTGCATTGTGTTCAAATTCTATTTGTGAATGTAACTTAAAAATAAAGAAAAAGAATTACAAGTTAGTAATGAAAACACATAAGACAACAATGTATGTGCAAACAAATTGGGGATTTTGTCTATGTATTGTTATCCTTGGTATTATTTTATAATATGGTCATATTAAACAACCAAATGCTTATATGGTAATCACAACAACTTTAGCAATTACCTAAAAATAGTGCACTCCACTTAAATAGTGAGCAGAGTTTATGCATGGAAAGGAGAACTTTATCTCCACTATTGATTTAGGTTGAAGGGTTCAAATCTTCTGCATGGTTGGATAAGGATTTTGGGATTTTTCCCAAAGATTATTTCTGCAAATTCAAGCTAGGTAAAGAGGAGCAATCAACCCTATGCTTATGCATGAAATCTCAGTGATAAAACTAGTGCATCCTCCTCCATTTGACCCCTGAATTGATGAAGTTTTATCTTTGATCGAGTGTTGTAAGTCAAGAGGATTATTTCATTTTTCAAAATCATCTCCATTATTCAGAATTCACCAGCTACTTCGCTACTTTCCAGGCCATACTAATAGTTTGTACCTAGCTGCTTAGATGCTGATAGTTGATGCACATAGCGATTGGTGTCCATGTGAACTTACCAACGCATGTATTAAGGAATGAATGTATTAAGTTACGAAACGATACAACATGCGAACGGTAAAATCCCCCTCGATTCACATAAGAATAATAAAAAATGTTTAAAACACACCTGCAACAAAAAAAATAGAATATTAACATACATACAAAATTAAATACAAATATTATAAGAGAATTGTAATAGAATTGGCAGGAATAGAGATCAAATTTGATTGGTTTTAATTTTAATTGGAAGGGCATTTAGTCTTGGAGCCAAATTAATGAAACCTTTTTACAAAAAAAAATGCAAAAAATATTTATAATTTTTATAATTTTTAACAATTAAGCAATCTTTAATATTTACATGAAAAAATGATATATTTTCAATAAAACTTATTTTGAACACATTAAGTTGTCATATGTGTATCATTAATTTTATAGTTCAGTAACATAACAACTATTCTTTTGTTTTTTTTTCTTCAGTTAGAGCACACTTCATTATACCAAAAAACTACTTTGACTATGCCATAACCATATTGGGGCATCCACGTGCAATCCAAGCTTGAGAGATGTAAGAATGATAAGGATTGGGAACCTAAGAAAAAATAATATACAACTCGGAAAACATTTTAAAAAAATCCTACATACGAAACAAGTTAGCAAAGCTAGCATAACCGGGGTAGGACATCAATTTTTTTTGCTCAACACTTGTCGTGAAAGCATACATGTATGGGATGGAGGGGCAATGGAATAAATCCTAAGTCAATCGAATCCTTGCAACTCAGTGCATGTTTGAGTCTCAACAATCCACCTTTTAAATTCAACCAAAATATCAAAGGACTTTATTAATGGCTAGATTTGAGAAAGTTCTTGGTGTGAGTAATTAAGGGACCAAGGCTCTAAAATTTCTTCTGTTTTGTACTAGTCCCCGATTCAGTGAGTGGACAGTCACGGGTAGGAATTTAAGTTATTTAATGAAAACAATTAATGTGTATACCTCTATGTGGAAAACGTTTTCCATGTTGATGCATGCCACTACCCTTTTTATTGTCTGACCATAAGGCATGATAATGAAGATATGGTAAATTTAATATAAGACTTACTTATAGTTGTCTCTTACTCTTTGTGTCTTGACATATTTAATATTTTATGGTTGTCTCTGCTCCTTGACCCAGTTCGTATTATAAGGTGAGGATGTGCATGCATAATAATCCTTAGTTATGACTATGAGATGAGGATTTAAAGGGAAGAGGATGTAAAGACAAGTAAATTTTATATGTATTTTGGTGGCGTTGAGGACAAATGTTGTGGGAAACCACAAATGTTTGGAAGGACAGAGGGAGATTACATCACGATCATGCCACCCATCAAATTGAAGACTATTCTTGAGCCAACAATCTTTTTGTTTTATTTTATTAATAACCATTGTTTCTCCATGTCGTGTGCCCAATGACACCTCTCTATAACAATGCATAAATCAATCTCTGCATAGTTTGTGATCCTAGCTAATCCTCTTAAAAAATTGAATTTCAATAGTAGATACAAGGCCAAGAACGCTCCCTAAGGTCCCTGACATTAATTGATGATGATTTAATACATGGATCATAATGTTCTATGATTACATCCCACTAAAGTCCTTAAGTGACTAAAATTCGATCATTAAACAAAAATACAATAACAATTTGACAAATATTTTCGAAAAGGATTAGCTTAGTGAGAATATCAAAACCATATTCTTATAGATCATGTAAAGAACTCAGACTTCGGCTTCTCAAGAAACCGGTAGCATATTCTAAATAACTAAGTCGCCCCGCTTGAATATGGAGTCCCTCCTTGGAAACATTATCTACAGTTTGATTGACTTCTTTATAAATGTGTTAATAATGAATGCATGGGAATAAACATGAAAGTTGTTGTAGTTGCTATACCATAGGATTTAGTTGAGTGTTAAGTACCCTTAGAGACCTAGTAATGAAATTATAACTAATCCATAGTCGTCAAAAACTTGTAAGGCTTGTACTCCTCTTGTAAAAGTGAATTCTAATAGTAGATACAAGGCCAAGAACTCTCCCTAAGGTCCCTGACATTAATTGATAGCATTTTCATGGGGCAGCCACTAGATGGCTTGTCCCACTCTAGGGAACCATGTGATCAATTTTTGACTTCCCTATTAGATGTCTTTAATAGCTTTTTCTTGAGAATGTTTGAAATTTGACTTCATTCCTACCGCCAAAATTTCCTGACTCCCCATAGAATCTAGAGCTAGCCCTCCCAACAGTTCAAACTCCATAGATTTTTTAGATCTAAGATTGCAATAATAACCCCCCTCAAAGATGGGGACCAATAGAAAAATATACCTCCCTTTCCATGGAATCCTCACTCTTTAGGGATCCATTCTCAAAATCATCTATAATATTGATTAGGGTATCAACGAGAGGATTGCAACCCTTTTTAGAGGAATACCCCTAAAATATTTTGTAAGGGAAGGAAGCATGAATTTACATATTTTAACACTATTTTGTGGGCTTACAATAAAATGTAGGAGAATGCAATAAAATGAGACAATGTATTGAAATATTTTGTATAAATATTTTAAATTTAACATTTACATGACATATATTTTTTGCAAAGCAATCAACTATAACTATTTATCTATATATATACACATAGACAAAAACT
>LPNX011019688.1:13888-71145 GCA_001517045.1 Pseudotsuga menziesii | reverse complement strand
AATAAATCAAGTCTTATATTATTTTTTATGAGAGACTTAACTATATAACATTCATTTACAATAAAATAAAATAAAAATGTTTTACAAAATAATAATGTTCTAAAGATTATATATATATATATATATACTCAATTTTTAAGAATAAATTAAGTCTTATATTATTTTCTATAAGAGATTTAACTATACCATTCATTTACAATAAAATGAATATATAAAAAAAATTATGATTTTGACATTAATTTATTCTAATAATGCAATAACTATTATAATAATATTGTTAAAAATTTACATGTAAATAAATCTCAATTAAATCATATTAAAATTAAATTAATGATGAATGTACTAAATACAAAAAAGTCAACATAAATTAAATAAATAACTCCTAAAAATATATATTTTTGTTTAATTTCATTTAGTTTAATTTCATTTACAAGTTCAAGACAAACAAATGCTAAAGGACAATAAATTTTTGGGAATTTACAATGAATCTTAGTCACATCATTGTAGAGTTATTTTATTAATTTTATTTATAGTCAATTTAGAAAAGTAACTTAACCATGGTTATTTATATTGTGCATAAAAAGTAGTGTAGGAGGTGAGTTGTCATATATACCTACCCCATAAAACCCCTAACTCATAATATTTTAATATATCTTATATTTTTGTAGTACATCTCTTAGGAGGCCCATTTTTGACCTCAAATTCTCTCTAATGTCTAAAAAACAAATAGAAACCGACATCGTGTGTGTGTGTGTGTGTGTGTGTGTCATCATCATGGGTTCTTTACAATGAAAAATCTAGTAACTAGCTATCAATTTCCCCTCTTTTTTATGGGAAAATATCATGACTCTCTTTCCACTAGAAGGTTTTTCATCATTCATTTGATGTCAATTGGTGTGTGTAGGTGTATCATTCTGTGTTGAAGGTGGTGTTGAGGCTATCACATCACCCTCTATGTTGTTAAAGAGGTCCTCTACTATTGACGCTTCTTGATGCTACTCCTACATTTCTTCCTACGACTATTGTCACGCTATCACTACTACTCCTTCTCTAAACAATTTAGGTGTCTCCTTCATAATAGGTGGCTTGTACTCCACCCTCCATTGAGACAATATGTTAATGTTTCCCAAGGAAATAGTGTCACATTATGTATTTTCTCGTATTTCCTCACCCAGAATTGAATATTGTAGTGGACATAAACCATATCATTTAGGCATTGAAAATGACCTATAAGAGAGTCATAATAAATTTATTGATCCTTGAGGGTTATACATATGTTAAGAGGGTCAAAAATATATAATAATTGTACTTTCTAAGTTCAAATTTGTTGCACTTTTTGTGTGTATTGTTTTGAATACACTCCAATTAAGCTTGAAACTTGAAGTTCTAAAAGTTTTACCACACAAATGACAAATATTTCTAAGAGTGGTGCTTTTGCACCATAATTCCTCCACCAAAAATTAACAAAAAATAAGAAAAAGAATTAAATTACACTTCATTATACTGGAGAATAGGGGATAAATAAATATAATTTAAGTTTGAAATAAAACACATAATTCTAATCTAAATTCTAATGGTTTGGCATCAAAATATACCTTTCTTGGACAAGAGTGTCAAAGCCAATAGTTTTCTAGAATTTCTATACATGTCCATCTCTCCATCAATGGTTTTGCAAGCTTCGTTTTAGGTAGCATCCTTCGACGACACTTAAGGAACCATCCATAACCTCACCATTGAAGTCAAAATTACATGAGTAAATAAATGTGGGGCTTAGAACAAGTGTTGTTGCTTGTGATTATGATTATGCTTGTGATTACTCCTAAATTTGTGTACCCATTTCAATAGTTGGGAGTGTGTGAATGAATATAGGTACCCTCAACAAAACAATGTTGTTACATTGAGAGTCTGGTGTGTGCCAAAATGCACTGTTGCATGCACTCATAGTTATAATGTATACATCTTCTATGTTGAAATGCTCTCTAGCACAAATTATTCTAGTCACAGACTTAGGTTGTCTCTGACTCTTTTCTGAATTGACATTACACATGTTTGAGATAAATTTCAAATCCAAATACACATCCTAAATGGTTCCATTTTCAAGTGATTTCCCTAAAGCTTCTCCAAGTAGAATGTAACTATTTGGAGAAGGTGCACATCATTGTACATTGTTGATTATAATTCTAAGGTCATATTTAGGATGCAGGTAATTATAATATTGATTAATTCTGGCAAAAGACGAACTTTAATATGACCATAAATAAGAATATATGATTTACCTTTTCCACTATACAAGCTTCTGTAGAGTGTGGAAAAGAGACAACACTATAAGTTGATAGCTTATAGCAGTTAGATGCTTGCTAAAATAACATCTTTGGAAAAATTCATTAGGGTTTTAGAAACTTATGCTGCTAGCAACTCTTTGATTCTTTTTAAAATATTGCATTTAGAATAAATTTTGTGTTAAATAAGTGTTAAAATAATCCCTTTTCTTCTACAAGAATATGCATGGCCAAAATCCTTAGGGTTTTCAACATTTATGTTGCTAGAAGTCCTCTGACAACTTCAAAAAGATGGTTGTTGAAACATTAAGGATGTTGATTAATCGTTAAAATATTGTTTCGGGACTCTATTGTTCTCTATACTTTGGATGTCCATACTTGATTCTCCCATGTTGTTTTTATTTTCATTTTTTTTATTTTTACTTCTGCCATTGTTATAAAGGGTGATTTTCATCGAGAATTTAGTCCTTTGCAAATTTAGATTTACAGTTTCACTGTTAAAAAATTTCACTTGTTCTTTGATTGTTTATTTTGTCACCAACATCCCTCCATATACGGATAGTACTAGTGAATTATAGGGACAACCAGAACTCTGTTACAATAATGTGTAACAAAAATGATTAGGCTTTAGGGGACTTTGCTCGATGGCAGTTCTTTGGTGCATGGGAAAAAATATTGCATTCAAAACAATAGTTTTCTTGGATAACTTCAGAGACTGTAACCAGCAGTTGGAATTTTGATCTCCATGTTGGATTTTTTTGTTGTATTAATAAGTGCTCTGAAATAAGATTCTAATGCTTCCTTTCATGAATTTTGATTGTTTACTTTTTTGTCAAAAATATGTACTTGTGATTCAATGACTTACTTTCCTGGGAGTTCCTATTTTTGCTCAGAATATTTGATTATATTCCTTAAGTGCTTTTAATTAAATACTTCTTTCAGGTTCCTAGATGTATGCTCTGATTTATTTTTTCTCTTAGTCTATTTCTTCCATTACTCGTTTTGGATTTATGCTTGCAATCTTAGATTATACTGTCTCTAGTGCATCCATTAGATAATTCTTCTTTGAAGTTTCCCAATAGTTGCTTTGATGGACTTGTTTTGTCAGTCAAGTGTTCAGTGTTCTTTTCCTACAAAATTTAGTTTTATATTTTCCTTTAAAAAATGGAGTTGTCATTCAATAGATTTGAAATAGCATTTGTACAACTATAGCTAGTCTAGATAGCTAAGGGCGAGTATATACTTGCTACAATAGTGTCCCTTGTTAAAATTCTTAGTGTTTAAAAACCCTTTTCTGCTGGAAGCTCTTTGTTTCCTTAAAAAAGTGTCATTTGAAAAAACATTTGTTGCTAGTGTTGATAACTTAGGGTGAGGAGATACTTGCTACAATAATGTCTCTTGCTAAAATTATTAGGGTTTTAGAAACAGTGGTTGCTAGAATCTCTTAGTTTCCTACACAAATTATCATTTGAAAAAATATTTTTTCAATGAGCACAAAATAAATTGTTCTTATATATTATAACTAGGTGAAAAGTGATTTTGTGGGGATATACCTCTCGCAAGAGGATGGATACCCAAGTAGTGGACAATGGGTTGGATATACGAATGGTTGTAAAGGGAAATGTATGACCCCAACTAGCAGTGCATGTGGAAGAAGAGATAGATTTTTAAGGGAAAATGAAACAAGACCTTGGGAATAATGCCCATTACTAGAAAAACCTATTGGTGGAGAGATAAACAAATGTCGAGAACGTCAGTACTCAGAACGAAGAAAAATATAGAAATATTAAAAATACCAAGAGAAAGTTTCTGAAACAAGTATAAGCAATCATAGACACATATATTTATTTCCTTTGAACTTTTTGAGATGAGCATAAACAATCATATATAGAAGTTTTATTTCAAGAATGCAGGTTTTCACCAAAAGTTTCATACACAGAAAAATTATTTTGTTAGAAGTTTCATGTTTTGTTTTTTTAATATTTTGAACTGGAAACAATGTAAGTTATAAAATATCCAGCTTGCATAGTTGTCAATAATTTATCCAGAATTTTGGTGAAATCATAGAAGTTAAGACATATTTTTTAAAATATGAGAAAATGCTAAGATAGAGACCATTCACTGCTGAGGACAATAAACAAAAATGTTTATCCCAATGAAAAAAAGACGGTGTGGACAACATTGGAAAAAATTCAGAGTGATTTCTTATTCTGAGTGGTTGAATATCCAATACCAGGAAAATAAAAAAGGGATTAACTTGGAATGGATCCAAGTAATTCATAAATTTGGGAATTCCAGTGATTCGTGAGTTGAAGAATTTGAGAGATCCAAGAACTCTGTCTGAATTCAGGGCTTTGTGGATTCAACCTGATGGAGTACCTGGAATATTCTGTAGTTGTGGAGTTGAAAAGCTACTTCAGAAAAAGTTTTTTTCCCATGTTTTTGTGGTCACTCAACTTAGTATTGTAGCATTAAGAGGGTTTGTTGGAATAAATGTTATCAAGATTGGAATGGTCATCAAATCGACATAGCCCAAAAATTTGAACTAGACTGGAACCGGAAAGAAAACAAACCAAAAAACCTGTCGACCAAAATATACATAAAAATATTATAATGTTGTAAAAAAGAATTGACATGTATATTCATGTGCATCCATATGAATCCAAACCATTATACAAAAATATTCATAGTTTACATGCATATAGAAAATACGCATGCATGCAACCAAAATAACACCGAGTGCAATACATCTCTGAACCCAAATACATCAATAAAGAGGCTTAGGGTTAGGTATTTAGCTTTTAGTTTAGGAAAATAGTGTTATTAGAGGATTAGGGTTAGGTATTTAGATTTTAGTTTACGAAATTATTATTATTATTTTTATTGTTATTGTCATTGTTATGTCCCATAGTTGCATTTGTACGACACCGATTTCGTACGAAACTGGCTAGTTTGTTGAAAAAGGTCGGTTTGGTACTGAATCAAAGAAATCATGTTTGGTGCAATGGTTCAGACCGGTAGAGGGGTGAATCTAGTTGGCCCAATTGGTTTTGATAACATGGTTGGAAGTTTAAGTTAATGGTTTTAATGAGATATAGTTAGGCATGCAAGTAACACAACTCGCTAATGAATGTTATAAAAGGGAAGCACTTCCATTATGTTAAATGACTGCATTGAATAATATTTCATACATTCTATTTCTCATGTATCATTTATTCATCTTTCTAACAAAGGCCACATCATTGTGGGTTTCTATATTTACTCATTAGTGAATTCCTCAACACCCAATCACCAAGTGAGCCTATGACTATTTCACTTCTTGCTTCCCCTATAAAATTTCCAGGAAATCATACCAATCTTATAATGTTTTGGATAGGAGGATGCCAAGTTCCTATAGGGAAAACATGATCGACATCTACAGGCCATTTGTTTGTAGTCCAACTTTTGCGCTTATGTATTTTCAACCACCTTTAATTGGATTCCTCAAGTAAACCTTTAATTGGGTGTCGTTAGATACTAAACCTTGTGTTGAAATATTTTTATGAGAGAAAATATATGAACGTTGATAGGGAAGCTTGATTGCACAAATGTTGAAGTGAATGACTTTATAATATAGAGATAAAATTTGGATCAAAAAATTGAACATCTAGAAAAACATCACATTATTCGTTTTGGTTTAGATAACAATTTGAGGAGAGATAAAATTTGGATCAAAAAATTGAACATCTAAAAAACATCACATTATTCGTTTTGGTTTAGATAATAATTTGAGGAGAGACAGTGTGATTCCTTTTCAATGAAATTTATTCCAAAAAATATGATACTTAATTAAGTAATATGTGGTATTTAAATATTATAAAAAAAATTCCCTCAACCTACATTATATGTTCCTTTTCGTTGTTTCCTTTTATGATTTGTTGTGCATTGGATTTAAACTCAAAAAGTACTTGCATTAAATATTTGATGTATGGAACATTGTACATTCCTTACGCCTGAGGTTATTTAGTAAATACTTATGTCTTGTGCATACATTATTTGATTTTTTCTATATTATTTATTGTTTATGTTTCTTCTAGGGGTGCATCTGTTACACATTTATGCTTTTTCCATATGGTATATTTCTGACATTTTTTGTAAGATTGTTGCTTAGCTAACGCTTAATGTCATTGTGTTAATATTTTTGTCAAACATGATATGTGGGATCTAGTAAGAATTCTCTCAAAATTCATAAGAATGTCCTTTAATGCAGGGTTGGAATTTCCTTTGTTTGGGCTTAATGTTAGACTGAAAATATATTTTAATTAGATGTTAGTTTAATTTTATTACATGGGGAAAACAGTGTTGTCCCTCACGTTCTTTTGCAGATGGAACATAATGTTATATTTCAAAGTACTATTATCCTCTTTTGGGTACCCAATTGATGTTATATTTCTTTTCTTTCTTTATTCCACCTTTCCTTTTCTGTGTCATTTTCCAACTAATATTATTTCCACTATATGACAGAGGTTTGATGAAAGTCATTATCATGGCCTAGTTTTGGCCTTATTTTATGATAAATGTATATAGATGTACTCCATGTGGTCACTATATGTACCTGTCTTTATTCCAAACTCTGTCACGTAGATTTTAGGACTTGTTTTTTAATTTTTGTACTTTTGATATTCTGTGGAACAATGAAATTGACCAAATTTTATTATTATCATTGTTGGGAGTTAGTAGCAAGTATAAGTATTAGAAACTTTCAAGGATCATCTTTGACCCAGTTTGGAAGCTTTGGAACTGCAAGAGCTATTAGCAATGGTAGGAGATTTTGGAGGCCCATATACCTCTATGATTGGGAAAAGTAAAAATGCAGGATAGGTAAATGGCCAGTCAAATCCCAGTAGAAATAATGCTAGTGCATATAGTAACCATTCTTTCACCTATCACATAGCTGGCATGTCCAAACCCCATATTTATGACCTTATGTCTCAGATGAAGGTACAATTTTTTAAGATATAATATCCTATTTTTTCATATGCATCCAATCATTTTTCACTTAATTGCCATTTTATTTACATATCTCTCTGTTTTCAGGTTTTGATTGAACAAAATGAACAACAAGCCTGCCAAATTTTGGTTACAAATATAGCAATGACAAAAAATCTATTTCAAGTTTTGGTTATTGATGATATCCTAAATTGATGCTTTATTTTATGTATAACGTAATCATCAGATCCTTTCATTTAGGGATACCTTGGTGCAAATGAATATTTCGTGAATATCTCTATGAAGTATGAACTCATCAATGATTCCATTTTCAAATTTAAATGTCACTACAATATCTTGAAGTTCAATTTTAAGAGTTTTAACTGTATATGTTTATAAATTGAGAAGGTTTTGTGATTTTAATGTAACTCCTTGTTCTATTAAGTTGTTTCCTGAAAATTGGGAGTGAGGTTACCTCTTAGCCGTCACTATAAAAGGGTAAAGTTCCATGTTCACTCACTTTTCCTCTTCAATATTCTCCCCCAATGCTACAAGTTGATCATGAATCTCCATGATCTTGATCTGGTAACCAATAACTATGTCTGATCTAGTGATCAATATAACTATGAGTCTATTTCACAATATCATATTTCTAGTTATTTTCTTTCTCTAGTGGAGGCTAAATAGAGAATTTACCCTTTTCCTTTTCGATATGTGAGGAATTAAGTGATCCTATATAGAATCTAAGCTCATCCAGTTGACCTCATCTTCTTTCTCGCTATCATCTACCAACCAATGTGTATTTGTAGGAAGAGTCACAACTTCTTTGACAATATCCTAGAGATCGTTTTCCTTCAATAAGAAAGTTACCCTAACTTTACATGGAAGAGACCTAAGGAATATTCTAATTTATCCTCAAAACTAAGGCTAGTTGATGTTATATTTGAGACATAGTACACAACCTCCAAGATATGAAAAGTAAGTAAACGCAACCTTTGAAATCCTCGATTGTTCCTTGTTTTTACAGTTGGTTTTGGTAGGCATTTCCTATAGTTGATCTAATGTATAAAACCATTGAAAATATTAATCTGAGAGGTTTTGATGTCATGATAAAATTTCTAAACCCTAGGTGACTAATTTCCTTATGTTGTCAATCAAACAAATCAATTACATAATATATTTAACCGTAGAAACTCATTTGTGAACATAGCATCAATCGCATGATAGCAGAAGCATGAAGGAAATACAAATAGCATCAATCGCACAATAGCTAAAGCAATCAAATAAACACATACTCAAATGATCTATTTCTAGATGGCTCATCATTCATTGATCAAAGCTTAAAATGTAACCTCCACAGTCTGCTAAAATCAACAATTGTACAGTCTATAAAGTCACCCTTGAGTAAAAGTATACAACCTGAAACTAAGGTGTACCTCCTGCAAAGAAAGAGAAAACAAAACCAGTTGTTGTATGGCTTGACACTGTACTTGTTGACTATTTCAACAAATCTCTCTTCTCCTCTAATGCACTTTACCTCCTCTATTTCTCCAATGTTGCCACATCTCTCTCTTGTCTATCTTTATGCCTTTCCAAAACCCTAATCCCATCTTAAGATGGATGACCTAGATTAAATATAATGTAAGTCATTAATGTATGAAATACACTATATTTATTATTAGGCTCAACTTCAAAACATAAGATTTCACTTTTTCTAAGTGAACTACAAATTATAATTACCATCCACTTTTCTTAAGTTGTCACTTTACAAAATGTCTTGAACCATTTTGTGAGTGTTCACATTGAAGCATGTGCAAGAAGTTATTGTCCAAGATTCCCACAAATATCACAACTTTGTCCAAACATCTCATATAGGTCACAACTGAAGTTCAATGAGCACACATAATATCATAGCTCAACATAGGAGACATCCAAGAATCATAGACCAGGTCTGAAAAATGTTATGGTTTCCCTTTATAAATCATGAAAAAATCACCCTCTGGATGTTGATGCTATAGATGACGTAGATCAATGCTCATGTCTACATTTCATAAGTTTTATAATTTTGATAAGCCTGTAGATTGTCTTCTAAAGAAGGGAGTGAATCCTTATCTCTTAAATTGACATTCAATGATTCCTCAAGAGGAATCTTTATTGATTCCAAACCTTGATGTGGATGGGGACGTGTCTACTTATGCATCTAAAATTGTAAAACGTATTGGGGAAATGGATTTAAACTAGTCAAACATAATGGGATCAAGAGCAATTGGAAAGACACTCTTTATACTAAGGAATTTAAAGTTTCCAAAGTTCTAGCATTAGTTCCATTAGTTTTCACTTTACATGTTAGGAGGTCTATCATAAATGTTGTGATTAAAGGGTTAGAATTTGATATACAAACCAGAGAAAAAATAGTTGAATATATGTTAGGAAGAGTAATAACCCCTTCACCTCCTATGAGTTTGGATGGAAAGTATCAAAGGGTGTGAAATGTGAAATGATTAATGTAGAGGAAAATGGTGTCAAAAGCATTGAAATCTAGAAACATTTAGCGTTCCTGGGATGACGATAATATTGAAAGAAAATATAGGAAAGATATTGTTGAGTGGGAATAAATACATTCAAAATATTGAACAAATTCATGTAAAACATACACTACTCGAAAGAATGGTATTCTAGCAAGGTACTTTGACAAGGTATCTAATAAAGGCAATGATAGTCACAATTCATAGAGAAACTATAGACTTAGAAGAAAAATCTTAGAATGCATTCTCCATTTTGTCCAAAGATATCATCCTCATTTAAAATATTATTTACCTATGGTTCGAGCTCTACAGGTAAATGATGATGCACTTCTAAATATTTTTTTAGCATTTGTTGCTCCTGTAAATGACACGGATCAAGATGTAAATACAACTGTTCATTAGGATTTGAAATAGGCCAATCCTCTCAATCGATGTCGTGTAAATTTTTTATTTTGGAAATAGTTTTAGAGGATGGTGCTTACTGTAACATCTAGAAATAATACAGGAGCAATGCATGTTCACACAGCTGCAAGTCATTGACACCTTGAAGCACTCCTATTAATTATAAAGAATCATGGGGAGTATAAACATACTGAAAAAAATGATAGAGACTCCTCTACATTATCGAAAGAAGAATAACCATCTTGCATGTGTGACTCTCTTTCTCAAACATGGAACCAACATAGATGTAAAAAAATTAAGAAATCAAAAGCCTATTAAGCTTGAGCATTCATCTGAAATGAGTGCTTTATTGAGTCGAGATGATAAATATGCCCTTCATGAAGCATGTGATAATATTATAGCTTCTCAAAGTTGCATTATGTCCACCATTAAGAAATATTTATCAAGGGCCAAGTATTCACATCCCTAGAAATGATGTGGGACTAATTCCTCATTTCTAGGTGATTTTTATACTTCCAAACATTCATATTATTTTTAACATGTTATCACAGATCCTCCAATGGATAAATATCTCTCATAAACTCTTGTAGAGGCTCCAGAGAATTTCTAGGTGAGGTATTCCTCGCAATTCTTTGTTTCCAATTAAAGGAATATGAGCAAGCTACAAAATCAACTTGGAAAATGGTCTAGGAAAAGCCACACAATCATACAAGTAATTCAAATTCAGCTTTGATTACTCTACCTCTATACAAATATTTTTTTTGTCATTTTTATTGGACTAATAAGAAGTGTTAATGTGGAACTAATTTTACTTTGCTCACTCAAAAAAGGAACTTCAAAAGGGTTAGCAAGTATTGACACTTTTTGTCCAGAAGGTGTAAACAACGCATGATAGTATACTAAAACAGGGTGAATTTTTCATAATTTATAAATGGACACCATAACATTTCGTAGAATCAAGTGCAAAACCATAAGGTAATAATATTTTTGCTAACTTAAAGAATTCGCCAGTTTCTTTTGAACCATATATTTTGTTCCCTTTCCCCTTTCCAGGGTGTTATTTTTGTCTTTCCCAGTTGCAATTGATCTGTAGGAATCCACAAGGAACTATATTCTTTCTTTTCATTTTGTGACCTATCCGGCTACATTGAATGAAACAATTTCTATCCTTCATGTTTGATGTAGAATATGGAGGGGGGAAGATCCTCCATTGTTTCCATCATAGGCCCATTGTTTCCATCACAGGCCATAATTATGGGTGCACCTAAGATAAGATGCTTTGTTTCTTTGCATATGCAAATACTACAAATTTGTTTGTGTAGTTGTTACACCAAAATATCGTCATGTTGAGCCATGTGTCAACCTTATGCCTAATCCCTAAATTTCTCTCTACTAAACTAGATTGATATTGAGGTTGTTTATACCCTTATCCCTCTCTAGTAAGGTCAACTCCATTTCCCTTCATGATAGAAGCACTGGTGGCGCTCTTTCCCCTCCTGAAAGGTGGGTTCATGCTATTTCCCCTCATGCAAAGTGCGTTGGTTGTGCTCTTTCCCTTATTTAAAGGTGCATCGATGCTCTGTCTCCTACTTCTAGGTGCGTTGATGGTGTTTGGAGGGAAAAAACAGAGGTTTGTGGCCCTTCTCAAAGGTGGATGAGGTGGAGGACTTTCCCTACATTCTAGGTGAGGTGGCATTCGATTCCTAACCTATGGGGAAGATCCCTTAGACCCATCCTCCTAATCCTTAACCTACTGTAGTCTTATAAATTAAACCCTCTCTCCATTATGAAGGGAGGAAAGACTATGGTACTATTATGCTGGTGGAATTTCTAGGTGATCCCTATCATCCTTTGGGAGGCTACTATCTTGAATTGGAAGCTTGGTTTGGATTGTTGGATGGAAGATTCCAGCGTTAAGGCTAGGTTGTAATGTTCTTTCCTATGTAATTCTATGTATATCCCTGATTACATTAATACAAATCTCTTTCCATAAACATTTTTGTGTTGATGATGTTTAGAGCTTTCTTCCTTAACTGTTAGCTTAGATCAATTCATGTTTGGATACACATGTATGGTTTGCTTGTTTCCAATTTCTTTACAGGGTTTTGCAGCTCAAGGTCTGAAGGCTCTGGAGCTTGGATCAACAAAGAGAGGAGAGGATTTTCATATTTCAGGTAAGTGATCTATCTATTAACTTGAATTTCTATTTGATCTAGGAAAGTAGGTTTTATTATGTATTTGATTTATTCTAGATCCACTTGCACTAGGGAGATCTGGCTTGAGTTCGCTTGAGTAGATTTATCTGATAACAAATTTGGAAACCATATTTTTTTGTGCCTCGGGGAACATATGTGGTGAGTGTTAAGTCAGTAATTGGTTTCTTCAATTTTTGTTTGATTTGCATTTTATTCCAATTTACTCATTTGCTTTAAGTTTGATTATTTGCTTCTTTTAGGAGAATTTTTGGTTGTTAGGTGAAATTAGGAACTTGGCCTTTATATTTTTTCTTTATTTTTTATCCTTTACATTTTGGAGGGGTTTTTAAAAGTCATTATATCAAATAATGGATTCACAAATGATATTCTGAGCATAGTCATTACTCAAACAACTTTTAAACTTCGTGCAAAATGACAAAAAGTTGTAAAACAGCGATAAAATAGCGTTAATTTTATTCTGGTAGCGCAAATGGGAAAAAATAACTAAAGAGCGCTACAAGAATATCGCGACTCTCAATTCCTCCGATTTTTTTAGCAAAAATTTGGCATGTTTTCGAATGATCAGTGACTAATCACGTGTTCTGGAGAGTTTGCTACGTGCTGTCTCAGGAATCATCATGAGAATAGGTGGTTTCATATCATGAAGAAGAGCGTGGTCATCATGAATTATAGAGTAGCTTATCACGACAGATGGTCGTTTAAATCAAGTTTAATCTGAGGAGAGTTACTTCTTATCTCTTTCTCAAAGCTGAGGAGTTAATGGAATGACGGTGCCTACCTAAAAACATGAAGATTGCAGTTGCAAAGCCTAGTGGAGTTTTTCATAATCGCACAGAAAACTAGGGCTTCTTCATCTTGACACCTGGAGTTAAATTGGACCTTGAAAGGCACATGTATCTTTCAGGCCGGTACTCAAATAGCATGAAGAGTGGTGCAAAGTATCTACAGTCAGGTATTCTACAATAAGCCAATATAACTGAAAATTTGGGGCTTTTTCGTTGGGGTTCGTTCTATCAAAATTGATCGAGGGAAATGTTAAATTGTGCTCTTAAATGAAATTTTGGCCAAAGAAATAACTGCCTAAGACATTCTGAGATGCTCTGCTGAGTGGAGGACTGAAAAATAGCTCTATATTGAACTATTCATTTGCTGAAGTTTGAAAGAGGCTGGGTTGAAAACTGTGTAGGTTATAGTACTTAAACTTCACAAAAAGATCTGATACTTATACACAGTGGGACAAGTGCGTTGAATGGCTAAGATTATAGGGAGACCTAGTTTCATTTTTGATACTAAGGCTACAGGAAGCATAATGTGAATAGATTGCAGATTGTGCTGTTTTTCTTATTCAACAGACAAGCAGTCTCTAGTGAACCTGAGAAGCTAGTAATTGATACCACATTTGCAAAGTCTTACTGTGCAGAAATTGTTGATAAGTGATACAAAAAGGGTTTGAGGATTAATTTTGGTATTAATACACAGGGGTAAGAATACATGCTGGGGATGGACAGCCATTAGAACAATTAAATTGAATGACAGTCATCAGTTGCAGTGTAGAGTCTGGAATACTTCAAATGATCTAAATCTCTTATACCTGTATTAAGAAAACAAAAAGTGCAGTCAGAAAATATTAAGGAGAGTTGTTTTTGAAACCCGAGAGATTTGAAAAAGAAACATCAGCTGTCAGGTTATCAATTGAACCCTATAAGTCATACAGTTTCCAGCAATTGAAGACAAATGGGTAAGAGTGGTAAGGTGAATAGAGTTGAACCTACCGATATAGGTTGGATGGAGAAACTTCCAGGGTGTGTTGAACTTTTCCAGCAGGCTGGCTGGCTGGACTTCTTCAAGAGAATCGATGGATACAATTCTGAAGTCTCCCATCAATTTGCTAAAAGCTACAAGCAGGATATGATAGTTTTTAACACTTTAAAGTTTAAACTGACAGTGGATTTGGTTGAGGAGGCTACAGGAGTGAAGAATGAAGGAGAGAAGTGGTTTAAGAAGCTGCCCTTCACCTTTGAGGCCCAGAGGTTTTTGTTGCCTGATGTTACCCCAGATTGGAACAAGGGCATAGTGATCCACAAATTCAGAAGTGAATGGGTAGAGCCCATCAGAGTTTTGCAGAGTTATATAACATGTGAGGGCAGATATTCTTTTGTTTTCAAGTACCATTTCAGATTTTTACAGCATATGGTGGGGGTGTCCAAGATGAGTCTTCCCTTCTTCCTGTACAAAAGCCTGCAGAAAATGTCCAGTAGGGTTAAAGGGCATGAATACCATACATCACAATCTATTTTTCACCATGGTCTAATCAAATTGATCATTAGTACTGTTTTTCAAAAGGAAGGCAAAACTTGGGACTTTTTTCTTTTGTGGTCAGGCTTTCAGGTCAAACAAGAGGATCAACAGCCTAAGAGGCAAGCAGACAAAGGGAAGGTACTAATAAGGAAATTAGGTCAGAAGGAGAAAACTGAAGATAAAAAGGAGGTGAATCCTGAAGAAGACTCAGAGCCTGTGAAGACTAAAAGTCAAATGCCTTCAGCTGGTGTTAAAGGCAAGTATTCATTGTTTACAGAAGAGGAAGTGCAGCCTTTGAAGCATTTGACACCAGCAGAATTTTCTAATGAAGTTAAAGCTGTTGTTCCAGAGGAGGTTGCTGTACATGAAGAGGAGTTGTAGACCAAGCAGAAGATTCCTATTACCATTCTGTCAGATGATGAAGGATATTTATTAGAAGAAGATTAGCCTATTACTAAAACTGAAGATAGGGCTGAAACCTGCAGAGCATTCTCCACTTCAGAAATCAAAACAATCAAACCTAATAAGAAGAAGAAAAGGATTGAAGTGATAGCTCCATATTGGAGGCCTAAAACCAGGCCAACGAATAAGCTAAGATGGAATATGAAGAAGCTGCTCAATCCTAAATTGAATTCCAAGCAAGTGACTGTCCTGAATGATATTTCCTCAGGTGAAGAACCAGAATTTGACACAATGAACATTGAAAGCAAGGGAAAAACAGTTACCAAAGCTTCCTCTTCTCATCCTGAAAAATTAAAAGGATCATCACAGTCAGTAAAGGAGTTAAGGCAGCCCGAGTCTGAATTGTTTGCCATATTTCTTGAAATAAGAAATGAACTTTTAAAGCAACAGCAGGAAGAAAAAGCTGAAGTACCTCCTCTTGAAGATCAAGAATGGGAAGATGAAGATGAACTTATACTTAGGCAAGCAGGTATTCTAAAAGACCCTAATATTCCTGTTGTTTCCACAGACCTGTTAAATAAGGATGCAGACATTTTTAAGAGGTTTGACATACCTGAGATGCCCAGTTATGAACAAGAGATCATGACAGGAAGGTCAGTTGATTCAGATAAAGAAAACTTACAGAAAATTATTAAGCAGTACAAACAGCAGATGAACTATATGCAAGAGATCAATGAGGGGCTGATGATGGCTAACAAAAGGCTTAGAGAATATCTTCAGGATGTCAATGACCATTGTCAGGAGATGACAGCAGTATCTAAAGAGGTTCTAAAAAGAAAAAGAACCTTTGACTTGCACTGTACAGAGTTGGAGAAGACAGTCAAGGACTTGCAGCAAAGAAATGAGGAGCTCACCAAGAAGATAACTGACATGGATCAGGAGCAGAGGCGAGCTAAGAAGAAAGCTCAAGCATTAGATGGCATTGCTCTGCTAGCTGAGGCAGCAAAAGATCTATAAGTCAGTTGTTCAATCAGTTATTTGTTATCTTTTTGAGAAACATATTAGTTAGTGTTTACTATTTTTAGAAAATGTCATGTTTTATAATATTGTACATTTTACTTTATCTCATCGAGCTGATGGAAGGCAGTTAGGGTTAGATCCCTAACTGATTTTGTAAAGAATAGTATTTAGAGAGGTTAGAAAGTCATTGAGAGGGTTCGATTTTTGGGATAGCTTCAGGAGGTCTTCAACTTGTTCATGAGTTCAGAGTTGTTCATGAGTTAAGTATCAAAACTCTTGTATGCATTTTATGATAAAATTATGAGATATATGACACTTTTCACCCTTCAGTTCTATGTTGGCTTCATTGTTCAGCTTGTTTAGTTGCTTAATTGATATACTCATTACTGGTTTATGTTTATATGCTGGTGATGCTTGTCTTTTATGAATGAACTTCAATACTGTGTTCTGTTGGATCTTGTTGAATATATTATGCATCTTTATCTTCTTATGTTTATGATTTAGTTATTACTTTGCTCATGAGTGTATTCCATGTCCTTCCCCAAAGTTTACAACCAAGAAAATACATCAGAAACCCTAAACCTATTTCACTTTATTAAGTTTTGTTTGAGTGTGTGTTGGCTTGTTTCTTTGGCCTTGGAAACAATTTCTGGCACAAACATCTTTGGCGCCATTGCTGGGGACGAAGTTGAAAGCATATTTTCCCTAGGATACTTATCAGTTTTCTGGTTTAGGAGGTGGACTTAAACCAACACTTTTTGAAGGCTATTTTTCACCAAAGTTGTCATAGTGGCTTCTAGAGGAGTGGGAACTAGAAATAGACCTACTTCACCCTTGCAGTTGGGTGTGACAAACCCTGAACAGATATTGAGGATAGCAAGAAAGCTTAAAAGATCACAGTCATTACCCTCTTTATCTGACCCTGAGCAGTTAAAGGAATCATTAGCTTCATCTGTGGCAAAGAAAGAAGAAGAAATTTCACCTTGGGTAAAACAAACCATTCCTGATAGCAGTTTCCAAATCTTTACCAATCCTCAATTTTTTATAAAATCCAAAGTTGCTTCCCCTGGTAAAATACCTCTTTTTCAGTTGAAATTAGGTAAAATCTCTTTCAAATCAAATTATAGTCAAGATTCTTCATCTTCAAAACTAGTTAGTCCAAAAATGGCAGCTCAAAACCCTCCCATAGACATGATGGACCGGATGGTTGCAGCCATATATGCACCATTGGTTTTACCTCAGCCTTTAAATGCACTGCCTGGAGGAGATTATCAGAAGTATTTTACTAGGTTCAATGGAGAAGGAGAAACAACAGCTGAAAAACATTGGGAAGCTTTCCTACGTTATGCTGATAATAAAGATATTGAGGCTAAGGATGTTTGGATGAGGATGTTTGTCCAGAGCCTTGATGGGGATGTGAGGAAGTGGTTTAGAGAGTTGCCTGCCAACTCTATTACTATTATTGAAGAACTCTGTGATCTCTTTATGAGACAATGGGGTGATACAAAATACCACACCTATTACATAACAAAATTTGGAGCTCTTAGGAGGAAGAAAGATGAAACAATTGCAGATTTTTCAAAGAGGTTCAACAAAATGTACAGTAGGATCCTGCTGAGATAAAGCCTACATAAACATCAGCTAAATTGACATATGCAAATGCTTTTGATCATGAATTCTCTTTGTTACTGAGAGAGAGGAGGCCTATCACTTTGTTGAACATGCAAGATGCAGCATTGGAGGTGGAATCCAACATATTGGCTTCAAATAGACTAAAGAAGGAAACACCTCAACAGCTGTATGAAAGAAAAGGGAAAAAGGAGGCAGCTCCAGGTGCTTCATCTTCACTTTCTGCTGAAGCGAAGATAGATGAAATGGCTAAGTTGGTAAAAATTCTGACTGCAAAGTTGAACAAATTAGAGCTTGAGAAAAACTCCAACAAGCTTGCTCCTGAAGGTGAATGAAATCCAAACAATCAGAATCAGTTCAGAAGGCAATTTGCTCCTCGTTTATGCCTAGGGAGCGAAGGAACAATGATATCCAGCGAGAAAGAAGAGAAAATGAAGACCAAAAAGTGCCACCGCCTCTTCAGAACAATGTGGCAGATGAGGAAGAAGTTGATGAGGAGCTTCTTTTTGAAGAAACCAACCAAGATATGAATCATTTTGGAGAAGGATTATCTGAAGGTTTTGTTACTGAGGAATATTTCCTGAATTTAGAATATTATGATACTGACATTTTTGAAACTGAAGATGATCTAGGCTTGGCAAATACTGCTATAACTGCTGTTGTTCATCAAAATGAACCTAAGAAGACTATAAATCTCAGATCAGGCCCAAAACAGGTGGTTCAAGCCTATAACAAGAGAGCAACTATTCCTGCTGCAGCTGCTCCTACTAAACAGACAGTTGATCCTGTGACAGAGAAGAAGCAAGCTGCAGAAAAATTAAAGAAAACAATAGAAGTTGAAGAGATAAATAAATCTGTCCAGAATTTCAGTTTGGATAATGAATTAGGAAAGTTAAATATTCCTATACCTTTAACTGAACTGATAAGAAATCATTCATATAAGGAATCAATCATTAAAATGCTTAATCCAACCAGCAATCAGCATGTCTCTGATACAGTTAATTTGCAAGAGGAGAGTCCTAAGATTTTCATTGGATCAGCATTGGCTGAGAAGACTGAAAATGAAGCAGGAGCTTCACCTCCTTTCTATATCACTTTGACAGTCCATGAACAGATGATACACAATTGTTTACTAGATTCAGGAGCATCCCACAACTTGATGCCAAAGGCTGTTATGGAAGCTATGGGCCTGAGTATTACCAAACCATATCATGATTTGTATGCCTTTGATTCCAGAGCAGTGAAATGTTTAGGAGTAATTAAAGATATGGTTGTCAGTCTGGCTCAGTTGCCCATGAAAAGTGTGATAATAGATGTTGTGGTAGCTGACATTACACCAAAGTTTGGCTTACTTCTTTCCAGGTCATGGGAAAAGAAGGTTGGAGGAACCTTACAAATGGACCTGTCATATGCCACCATACCTATGTTTGGTGGAGAAAATAGAAGGTTGTACAGAGAGCTGCAATTTGCTTACATAGTGACAGATGATAAAAAACCCCACAAATCACCCATTGTACTCTATTGCTAAAGACCTTGGTATGTGCATGTTACATTTCAGTGACGAGGATAATTCTGCTGGTCTGTTACAAGTGGAAAAAGAGTAGCCAGTAAAACACAACAGAGAAGAAGAAGATCAGCTATGGGAATTGTACTTTGATGGATCTTCTTGTAAAGAAGGTGCTGGTGCTGGAGTTCTTCTTATATCTCCTGGGGCTGAAACAGTAAAGCTAATGTACAAACTTGAGTTTATTACTACAAATAACACTGCTGAATATGAAGCTTTACTGTTGGGATTAAAAGCTGCCAAAGACTTGGGCATTCAACAAATTTCTGCATATGGCGAATCCGAATTGGTTGTTCAGCAGGTGAAGAGCAACTATCAAGTGAAGCAGGGTTTGCTGAAAGTCTATCGAAATGAGGTATGGGATATGCTTGAAAAATATTTTATAGCATTTAAAATCACTCATATTCCAAGGAATCACAATGAGACTGCAGATTATTTGGCCTTGGTTGCCACACACTTCAGAATCCCTAAGACCACTCAGTTAAGGTATCCCATATAGGTGAGGTATAGACCCTGTGTACCTGATAATGTGAAGCAATGGAAAGTGTTTGAGGATGACATTGAGATCAAAAGGTTCCTAGAGCTTACTAATGAGTTTTCAAATTCCTTGATTGATGAGGATGAGGATGAAGAAGATGGACAGGTAGATGAGTTTGCTGAAGATGAGATTGCTGGACATAAAATTATTGAGCGAAAGAGCAACTTCATTCCTAAAGGTTTGGTACCTCTGGAAAGAATATTTACAAAAGAGGACACACCCTCAAATCCTGTTGTTCAGTCTTCAAAAGAGAATGTGATAGATTGTAATATTGGTTCAACTGAACATCCTAGAATGGTCAAAATTTCTAAATCATTGACAGCTGAACAAAGAAATAGGTATATCAAGCTGTTAAAAGAGAAAGTAGATGTTTTTGCATGGTCTTATGAGGAACTAAGAACTTATGATATAGGAATCATACAGCATAAGGTGCCTTTAAAACCAAATGTCAAACCTTTTCGTCAGAAACTACGGAGGATTAATCCATCTTTATTCCCTGTAATTGAAAAAGAAGTGAAAAAACTGTTGGATGTAAAGATAATAGTGCCTCTCAGGTATTCTTCCTGGGTTGCTAATCTGGTTCCTGTCAGAAAAAAGAATGGGGAGATCAGATTATGTGTTGACTTTAGAAATTTGAATAGATCATCACTAAAATATAACTATCCTCTTCCGAAGATTGAACAAGTATTGCAGCAGGTGGTTGGGGCACAGAGGATTTCTATGGTGGATGGTTTCTCAGGGTACAATCAGATTGAAATGCACCCTGATGATAAGGAAAATATAGCCTTTACAACTCCCTGGGGGACATTTATGTATGACAAGATTCCCTTTGGCTTGATGAATGTTGGATCAACCTTTCAGAGAGCAATGGACATTGCCTTTGTAGGAGAAAAAGATAAGTTTGTGGTTATCTATCTTGATGATATTACTATTTTCTCGCAGTCAGATGATGAGCATTTGAAGCATTTGAGGCAGACCTTCCTGAAATGCAGAAAATTTGGTCTTTCTCTAAATCCAAAGAAGTCACATTTTGCTGTGCAAGAGGGTAAACTACTTGGTCACTTGGTGTCTGGTGATGGCATCAGAATAGATCCTGAAAGAGTCAAAGCTATACTGAAGATTAGTTTACCTCGGAGTAAAAAGGATGTTCAATCATTCATTGGCAAAATCAATTTTCTCCGGTGGTTTATACCCAACCTTGCTGAAACCATTAAACAGATCACAGCCATGCTGAAGAAGGATCAAGAAGTCAGGTGGACTTCTGAGGCAAAGGCTGCATTTGAGAAAATCAAAGTAGCTCTTACTGAAGCACCTGTATTGGTAAGCCCTGATTTTACTAAAGAATTCCTTACTTTCTCATTTGCATCAGAGGACACAATTGTAGCTGTCTTACTTCAGAAAAATAAAAAAGGATTGGAACAGCCTATTGCCTTCTTCAGCAAAACTCTCGGAGATTCTGAGTTGAAGTACAGTATATTGGAGAAGCAGGATTATGCTCTGGTAAAGTCTTTGAAATTTTTCTGAATTTATGTCCTGCATTCAAAAGTTATTTCATTTGTTCCAAATTCTGCTGTAAAAGATGTCTTGACACAGCCTGATAGCGAAGGGAAAAGAGGTAGGTGGATTGCAAATATTATGGAGTATGATGTGGAGATCAGACCTACTAAGCTTGTCAAGGGACAAGGTTTAGCCAAGCTGCTGGCTGAATCAAATTGTCAGGCACTGGGATTGCATATTATGGCTGAAGAAGTAGCTCAAGAAGAAGATCAAGCAGCACTGAAACAAGAGAAGATCATGGATTTTTATTCAACATCTACCTGGTATGCAGACATAGTATATATTTTGTTGTTTTTGCAATGCCCTGAACATTTTGATAGGAAGGCTGCTATATCTTTAAAGCTTAAAGATACCAAGTATTGTCTAGTAGAAGAGCAGTTGTTTTGGAAGGACCCTGGGGGTATCTTGCTCAGGTGTTTGGATCAATCTGAGATAGGAGGAGTGATTTCTGAATCTCATGAGGATGCTTGTGGGGGGCACAAATACTGGAAGACAACAGCCTATAGAATTTTGAGAGCTAGATACTATTGGCCCACCTTGTTTGCAGATGTTTATTAGCAGGTAAGGACCTGTGTCCCTTGTCAGAAGTTTACTGGAAAACAGAAATTGTTGTCTTTGCCTTTGAAACCCATTGTAGTAAATGCTCCTTTCCAGCAATGGGGTTTGGATTTTATTGGAGAAATTAATCCAGCATCTTCAGGACAGCACCACTGGATTCTGACAGCAACAGATTTTTTCACTAAATGGGTTAAAGCCATTCCTACAAGGAATGCTACAGATAAGGTAATCATGGATTTCATTGAGGAAAATATCCTGAGTAGGTTTAGCTGTCCTCAGAAGTTAGTGACATCTAATGCTAAGGCCTTCAAGTCTAAAGCAATGGTAGCATTTTGTGAGAAGAATGGTATTATGCTGAAGCACTCAACTCCTTATTACCCCCAGGGTAATGGCTTGGATGAATCTTCTAATAAGAACATCATTCAGAGTATTAAGAAGTTGCTCAAGCATAACAAAAGATCATGGGATTCAATGCTGAAGTATGCACTATGGGCAGATAGGATTACAGTGAAGCAAGCAATTGGGACTTCTCCGTTTCAGCTAGTTTATGGTACAGAAGCAATTTTCCCTGTCCAATTAGGGATACCAGTGATGAAGTTTCTCCAGAATTCTCAGGAGGAACCAGCTGATATGCAGAGAAGAATTTTTGAAATGATAGAACTATAGCAGAACAGGGAAAAGGTGGATGAAAAAGCACAGTTGTACAGATCCAAAATCAAAAGCAGATTTGACAGAAATAGTAAAGAAAATACTTTCTCAGTTGTTGATATGGTTTTAAGGTGGGATGCAAGAAAGGAGCAAAAGGGTAAGCAGGGTAAGTTTGACAATCTTTGGTTTGGCCCTTTCTTGGTGTCAAAAGTTTTGGAAAATAATACTTTTATCTTGCAGTCATTGGAAGGTGAGTAGTTGTCCAGCCCTGTTAATGGGTGATTCCTCAAGCATTTCTACAGTTTATAAGAGCATTCTCACTTTTCATTGTACATACCGGTGTGAGTGAAGCATAATAAGACTCCATAGCCCAATGGAAGTTTTGCAGACAGGTAGATAAGATAGCAGACAAAAGGCACTGGTCTACAGGTTCTTGAAGCCTCACAGGGAGGTCTTCATCCAGCTGGAGCCAGATGTTAAGTCAGTAATTGGTTTCTTCAATTTTTGTTTGATTTGAATTTTATTCCAATTTACTCATTTGCTTTAAGTTTGATTATTTGCTTCTTTTAGGAGAATTTTTGGTTGTTAGGTGAAATTAGGAACTTGGCCTTTATATTTTTTCTTTATTTTTTATCCTTTACATTTTGGAGGGGTTTTTAAAAGTCATTATATCAAATAATGGATTCACAAATGATATTCTGAGCATAGTCATTACTCAAACAGCTTTTAAACTTTGTGCAAAATGACAAAAAGTTGTAAAATAGCGATAAAATAGCGTTAATTTTATTCTGGTAGCGCAAATGGGAAAAAATAACTAAAGAGCGCTACAAGAATATCGCGACTCTCAATTCCTCCGATTTTTTTAGCAAAAATTTGGCATGTTTTCGAATGATCGGTGACTAATCACTTGTTCTGGAGAGTTTGCTACGTGCTGTCTCAGGAATCATCATGAGAATAGGTGGTTTCATATCGTGAAGAAGAGCGTGGTCATCATGAATTATAGAGCAGCTTATCACGACAGATGGTCGTTTAAATCAAGTTTAATCTGAGGAGAGTTACTTCTTATCTCTTTCTCAAAGCTAAGAAGTTAATGGAATGACGGTGCCTGCCTAAAAACACGAAGATTGCAGTTGCAAAGCCTAGTGGAGTTTTTCATAATCGCACAGAAAACTGGGGCTTCTTCATCTTGACACCTGGAGTTAAATTGGACCTTGAAAGACACCTGTATCTTTCAGGCCGGTACTCAAACAGCATGAAGAGTGGTGCAAAGTATCTATAGTCAGGTATTCCATGATAAGCCAATATAACTAAAAATTTGGGGCTTTTTCGGTGGGGTTCGTTCTATCAAAATTGATCAAGGGAAATGTTAAATTGTGCTCTTAAATGAAATTTTGGCCAAAGAAATAACTGCCTAAGACATTCTGAGATGCTCTGCTGAGTGGAGGACTGAAAAAATAGCTCTATATTGAACTATTCATTTGCTGAAGTTTGAAAGAGGCTGGGTTGAAAACTGTGTAGGTTATAGTACTTAAACTTCACAAAAAGATCTGATACTTATACATAGTGGGACAAGTGTGTTGAATGGCTAATATTACAGGGAGACCTAGTTTCATTTTTGATACTAAGGCTACAGGAAGCATAATGTGAATAGATTGCAGATTGTCCTGTTTTTCTTATTCAACAGACAAGCAGTCTCTAGTGAACCTGAGAAGCTAGTAATTGATACCACATTTGCAAAGTCTTACTGTGCAGAAATTGTTGATAAGTGATACAAAAAGGGTTTGAGGATTAATATTGGTATTAATACACAGGGGTAAGAATACATGCTGGGGATGGACAGCCATTAGAACAATTAAATTGAATGACAATCATCAGTTGTAGTGTAGAGTCTGGAATACTTCAAATGATCTAAATCTCTTATACCTGTAATAAAACCCAGTCTGTATTAAGAAAACAAAAAGAGCAGTCAGAAAAGATTAAGGAGAGTTGCTTTTGAAACCCGAGAGATTTGAAAAAGAAACATCAGCTTTCAGGTTATCAATTGAACCCTATAAGTCATACAGTTTCCAGCAATTGAAGACAAATGGGTAAGAGTGGTAAGGTGAATAGAGCTAAACCTACCGATATAGGTTAGATGGAGAAACTTCGAGGGTGTGTTGAACTTTTCCAGCAAGCTGGCTGGCTGGACTTCTTCAAGAGAATCGATGGATACAATTCTGAAGTCTCCCATCAATTTGCTAAAAGCTACAAGCAGGATATGATATTTTTTAACACTTTAAAGTTTAAACTGACAGTGGATTTGGTTGAGGAGGCTACAGGAGTGAAGAATGAAGGAGAGAAGTGGTTTAAGAAGCTGCCCTTCACCTTTGAGGCCCAGAGGTTTTTGTTGCCTGATGTTACCCCAGATTGGAACAAGGGCATAGTGATCCACAAATTCAGAATTGAATGGGTAGAGCCCATCAGATTTTTGCAGAGTTATATAACATGTGAGGGCAGATATGCTTTTGTTTTCAAGTACCATTTCATATTTTTACAGCATATGGTGGGGTTGTCCAAGATGAGTCTTCCCTTCTTCCTGTACAAAAGCCTGTAGAAAATGTCCAATAGGGTTAAAGGGCATGAAGACCATACATCACAATCTATTTTTCACCATGGTCTAATCAAATTGATCATTAGTACTATTTTGCAAAAGGAAGGCAAAACTTGGGACTTTTTTCTTTTCTGGTCAGGCTTTCAGGTCAAACAAGAGGATCAGCAGCCTAAGAGGCAAGCAGACAAAGGGAAGGTACTAATAAGGAAATTAGGTCAGAAGGAGAAAACTGAAGATAAAAAGGAGGTGAATCCTGAAGAAGACTCAGAGCCTATGAATACTAAAAGTCAAATGCCTTCAGCTGGTGTTAAAGGAAAGTATTCATTGTTTACAGAAGAGGAAGTGCAGCCTTTGAAGCATTTGACACCAGCAGAATTTTCTAATGAAGTTAAAGCTGCTGTTCCAGAGGAGGTTGATGTACATGAAGAAGAGTTGCATACCAAGCAGAAGAGTCCTATTACCATTATGTCAGATGATGAAGGATACTTATTATAAGAAGATCAACTTATTACTAAAACTGAAGATAGGGCTGAAACCTGCAGAGCATTCTCCACTTCAAAAATCAAAACAGTCAAACCTAATAAGAAGAAGAAAAGGATTGAAGTGATAGCTCCATATTGGAGGCCTAAAACCAGGCCAACGAATAAGCTAAGATGGAATATGAAGAAGCTGCTCAATCCTAAATTGAATTCCAAGCAAGTGACTGTCCTGAATGATATTTCCTCAAGTGAAGAACCAGAATTTGACACAATGAACATTAAAAGCAAGGGAAAAACAGTTGCCAAAGCTTCCTCTTCTCATCCTACAAAAGTAAAAGGATCATCACAGTCAGTAAAGGAGTTAAGGCAGCCTGAGTCTGAATTGTTTGCCATATTTCTTGAAATAAGAAATGAACTTTTAAAGCAACAGTAGGAAGAAAAAGCTGAAGTACCTCCTGTTGAAGATCAAGAATGGAAAGATGAAGATGAACTTATACTTAGGCAAGCAAGTATTCTGAAAGACCCTAATATTCCTGTTGTTTCCACAGACCTGTTAAATAAGGATGCAGAAATTTTTAAGAGGTTTGAAATACCTGAGATGCCCAGTTATGAACAAGAGATCATGACAGGAAGGTCAGTTGATTCAGATAAAGAAAACTTACAAAAAATTATTAAGCAGTACAAACAGCAGATGAACTATATGCAAGAGATCAATGAGGGGCTGATGATGGCTAACATAAGGCTTAGAGAAGATCTTCAGGATGTCAATGACCATTGTCAGGAGCTGACAACAGTATCTAAAGAGGTTCTAAAAAGAAAAAGAACCATTGACTTGCACTATACAGAGTTGGAGAAGACAGTCAAGGACTTGCAGCAGAGAAATGAGGAGCTCACCAAGAAGATAACTGACATGGAGCAGGAGCAGATGCGAGCTAAGAAGAAAGCTCAAGCATTAGATGGCATTGCTCTGCTAGCTGAGGCAGAAAAAGATCTATAAGTCAATTGTTCAACCAGTTATTTGTTATCTTTTTGAGAAACATATTAGTTAGTGTTTACTATTTTTAGAAAATGTCATGTTTTATAATATTGTACATTTTACTTTATCTCATCGAGCTAATGGAAGGCAGTTAGGGTTAGAACCCTAACTGATTTTGTAAAGAATAGTATTTAGAGAGGTTAGAAAGTCATTGAGAGGGTTCAATTTTTGGGATAGCTTCAGGAGGTCTTCAACTTGTTCATGAGTTCAGATTTGTTCATGAGTTAAGTATCAAAACTCTTGTATGCATTTGATGATAAAATTATGAGATATATGACACTTTTCACCCTTCAGTTTTGTGTTGGCTTCATTGTTCAGCTTGTTTAGTTGCTTAATTGATATACTCATTACTGGTTTATGTTTATATGCTGGTGATGCTTGTCTTTTATGAATGAACTTCAATATTGTGTTATGTTGGATCTTGTTGAATATATTATGCATCTTTATCTTCTTGTGTTTATGATTTAGTTATTACTTTGCTCATGAGTGTATTACCTGTCCTTCCCCAAATTTTACAACCAAGAAAATACATCAGAAACCCTAAACCTATTTCACTTTATTAAGTTTTGTTTGAGTGTGTGTTGGCTTGTTTCTTTGGCCTGGGAAACAATTTCTGACACAAACAGTGAGAATAGTTCCCATTCTATGCAAGCTCATTAAAAAATGAAATAGATGCATGTGACCATAGTTACCATTCTATATCAAGCTCATTAAAAAATGAAGTAGATGCCTGTGAGCATAGTTCCCATTCTATGTCAAGCTCGTTAAAAAATGAAATAGATCCCTGTGAGCATAGTTCCCATTCTGTGTCAAGCTCGTTAAAAATTGAAATATATTCTTGTGAGCATAGTTCCCATTATGTGTCAAGCTCGTTAAAAAATTAAATGGATGTCCTCAAGCATAGTTACTCTATGTTTCAAGCTTGCGTAAAAATGAAACAGCTCCCCACAAGCATAGTTCTTTTCTATTTCAAGCTTGTGTAAAAATGAATCAGGTCCCCATAAGCATAGTTCCTATTCTATTTCAAGCTTGTGTAAAAATGAAACAGGTCACCTTGAGAAGTGTTTATTCTTGGTTTCAAGTTCATTGAAAAATAAAATTGACCTTGAGCAGAGTTCCTTTTTCATGTCAAGCTCGTTAAAAAATGAAACGGATCCTTCCATTGTGTTAGTACTCAATATTTGAACCTTCATTTCATCTGCTTGTAAAACAGACGAAACGAAGCTTGGGGGGAATGTAGCCTACCTCTCTATATTGGATTTAGTTACTTGATAGTTATAGTGGGAGAAAGTACCAACCACTGGACATCATGTTGGGAAATCACCCATCAATGGGAGCCATTTTGAGCATACTTTCTCTGGACCAAACATGAAAAAGGTTCTGAGTTCATTTTATACCTTAGGCGTACTTGTTAAAAACTCAGTGAAGAGGTATTGAGTATACTTTTCCTCTTTTTCAGACTCGTTAAAATTGGAATATTAGAAAAGAACCCTAATAGAGTTCTCTTTAAGATCTTTTCGGACTCTTAAAACATGAAAAGATTGTCAAGTGATATTGTCTTCTTCACGCTCATAAAAGGACCTAAAGAGTCGTCTTCCTGGTGATAGTTTACCCCTTTTTCGGAATAGGGGGCACTTAATACAAAAAAGGTATACTCCAGCCAATCATGACTGGAAGAGTTCTTATGGGCATCATTTGTACTTTTTTGGGCCTCAGGGACTAAATTTACGAAAAATTCTACCCTGGAGTCTTCTTAGTCATCTTAGACTCTCTAAACATGAAACAACAAATGAGTTTACTTTCGTCGAACTCATAAAATCAAACGATGAAGGACCCTTTTATGGGAATGAACCCCTCCTTTCTTAGGTCTATAAAACATATGAGAATGGACTCATCGCTTGATGAGATATAACGAGTGTTTTCAACCCTCTTTGAACTCTTAAAAACAAAAATAGGCACTCATCCTTCATGACGTGGAAATTAAGGAAAGAGTTTGTATTTTTTTTATGGCACTACATAGTTACTCTTGAACATGGCACTCATTTGCATATGCATTTCAATACTTGGGTAATCTTTTTGTCTTCAAGTCCTGCTGATTCCTAGAGTCTTCTTACTCCTTTGAGTTGTCCAAGAATACTCTCACTGTCAGTTGCATTGGGGGATTGGTATCATTCTTAAGTCAATACTGCCAAGTCATGACATGCCCATGTTCAAGAGAAGTTTGGTCATCTATTCATTGTCTACAGTCAGTTTACCTTCTATCATGTTGGTCATATATGAGTCAGTCTCGTACATCACTCTGCTATTTGGTTTACTCCAAAACATCTTTGATCATGTTTCGTGTCAATGATGGGGGATTCATCATGGCCCTCCTTCGACGAGTCTAATATTGTCGACTTCAGCTCCTTATCCAAGAATTAGACTTAGAAACCAAGTCAAGTACCTTGGGCCTGCATGCCTCAATGGCAGGTTACTTCGCTTTCAACATGAGTTTACAGCATTGACTCTTGATTGAAAGATTCTACTTCGACTTCAAGTCCTTTATTCAAAATTTGTGGAATGTACTGAGATACCTTGGGAATCATTGACATCAATGGTGATTTCCCTCGTACTTGTTAACAGTTTACATCAATAACAGGTAATCAAGTGGTTTCTACCATGTTTGACATCAATACATTGTAATCGCATGGTTAGATTCGTATCATTGCGGGTTCAGCTTGAAGACCCTGGGTTGTCAGATTTCTTGCCCAGGTTGCGATGGAGTTTGTTTTGAGTCATATTCCATGGATCCACTTTGTATTGGTCGTGGTTGTGTTATCATCGCATCATGGATCTATTCTTGTGTCTAGTAGCCATGATTTTGTTCAATATGTCTCTACTACCATGGATCTGCATTGTATAGGTCGGCAGCCATGTTATGAGTCAAATGAGATTTGAGTCAGTTGTACTGCAGCAACTTCCAACCAACATCCTTGCCTTCGATTTCTTCACTTTACAAAGCATTCACCTATCATATTTCTCTAACTTCATGATTTGGGGGGCATTCTGTTACACGAAAATATCGTCATGTTGAGCCATGTTTCAAAACTAATCCCTCTGCTAAATTGGATTGATACTGAGGTTGTTTCTACCCTTTTTCCCTCTCTAGGAAGGTCAGCACTCTTTCCCTTCATGATAGAAACATCGGTGATGCTCTTTCCCCTCCTGAAATGTGCGTTGGTGCTCTTTCCCCTCATGCAATGTGAGCTGGTGGTGCTCTTTCCCTTCTTTAAAGGTGTGCCGATGCTCTGTCTCCTACTTCTAGGTGCATTGGTGGTGTTTCGAGGCCAAAAAATGGAGCTTCATGGCCCTTCTCGAAGGTGGATGAGGTGGAGGACTTTCCCTACATTCTAGATGAGGTGGAATTTGGTTCCTAACATATGGGGAAGATCCCTTAGACCCCTCCTCCTAGTCCTCAACCTACTCTATCCATTTAGCCTTATAAATTAAACCCTCTCTCCATTATGAAGGGAGGAAGGACTATGGTACTCTTATGCTGGTGGAATTTCTAGGTGATCCCTATCATCCTTTGGGAGGCTACTATCTTTATTTGTAGGCTCGGTTTGGATTGTTGGATGGAAGATTGCAACGTTAAGGCTAGGCTATAATGTTCTTTCCTATGTAATTATTTGTATCTCCTTGATTGCATTAATACAAATCTCTTTCCATAAACATTGTTGTGTTGATGTTGTTTAGAGCTTTATTTCTTAACGGTTAGCTTAGATCAATTCATGTTTGGATACACATGTACTATTTTCTTATTTCCACTTACTTTAAATGGTTTTGTAGCTTAAGATATGAAGGCTCCGGAGCTTGGATCAACAAAGAGAGGAGAGGATTTTCATATTTCAAGTAAGTGATCTATCTATTAACTTGAATTTCTATTTAATCTAGGAAAGTAGTTTTTATTATGTATTTGATTTGTTCTAAATCCACTTGGACTAGGGATATCTGGCTTGAGTCCGCTTGAGTAGATTTATCCGATAACAGTAGTTGTTAAATAAAATGGAGGGATGACTGTGTCATTGTTGGAGTGTTCATAGATTTTAATTTCAGTTTGTATGACATAAACTATGTCATGAAACTTAATAACTTGCAACCTTGTCGATCATATTGCTTCGAGCAAGTTATTTTGGAAAAAAATATCAAAGGGAACGCATCCTTAAGATATGGGCGCTCTTGTATTTGAAAGGAAGTTTCTTGATGACATAGATAAGTATTTCATCATGCTTTTGTTTTGGTAATGGAGGTCCCTAACTCAAATTACCTATGTTCATCCTTGAGGTGTCATACATAAGGTTATTTATACGGTTCTTCCAGTGTTGTTCTACAAATAGCATGAGAAATTTTCAACTAGAGAATATCACTTTTAGATGTGAAAAAACCATTATTTGAGAGATAAATGCCAATGGATGTTAGAGAAACTTTCCTCTTCTGTAACATCAGATAACAGTTTTTTTTCTCCTATCATATCCTAGAATAGGGAAATGGGTACAACAATGTTTGAATAGAAACTCCCTGAACCACATATTATGTGATCAGAGGTTAGACATTTCAGGCATATGTTAAAACTATTAATGCAAACCTCCACTGTATAATCAGGGTAATGATACCATCTATATAATCATATTGAAAAGGACATTTATGGGATTTCTCTCACACTAGCACAAGGATAGATGCTACAAAACATGGCTTCTTCTCACATGTTTGGATGGTATTTCATTTATGATATAGTCACATAAGTTGAAAGGTTCTTTAAAATTTCCATGGATCAGAAAGTTGATACTACAAGGGTTGTAAGTGATAATCTATATTTTGTTTCAATATGGCTACAAAACAAAACATCTTCAGCAGAAAAATAGCATCTTTTGAAATTGTGGGTCGATCTATGGATAAGAAATGCAATTTCTCCACATTCTAGGCACCCCTGGATGGATCAGGGGGTAAATGTAGCAATAAAACCATATTGTTTCTAGATTCGCAGTTTTGGGAAAGAATATGGGTGAAACCAATAGTAATATGGTCTATCTTCCAAGTTTGGTCAGTCTTTCCTGTTATGGTGCCCATTCTAGGGACCCCTGGATGGACCAGTGGGTAAATGTAGCAATAAAACCATATTGTTTCTAGATTTGTAATTTTGGGAAAGAATATGGATGAAACCAATAGTAAGATGGCCTATCTTCCAATTTTGGTAAGTTCTTAAGATCATAACAAGAAACAACCACTTCATCTACAGATATGGGCACCATAACAGGAAAGTAAATGATAAAATGAGCCATAAATAAAAAATAACGGGCTTTGTTCCAAATCTGGGTAACAAGGGAAGCATTTCTTAGCACTTGGTCAACCTGGGCATGTTTCAACCTTGTTTAACCATCAAATAGCAATATACCAACATCTCTTTCAATTATGGGCGGTCTTGTGGGTTAAATCAATAATGAAACCACATCATTTTCAAATTTTGGGCATGAAAGCATCCTTAAACATCAGATCTAGGAATTTTACTAGCTTTCATCTACATTAAGAAGTTGTAAACAACAACATTAACCCGACTAAAATAATAAGTAGAAATAACCTGATGTTAAAAAAGTCTTCCAAGGACCATAACCCTCCAAGCATTGCACCACCCACTTAGCTGTAAGAATATTGCCCTGATTCATGACATCAATCAAATAGCCGAGGATCCCTTCATCCTTGGGAATAATGAAAACATTATAAGGCACCAATGCAATACCCCTCTAACCATAATTAGACCACAACTATAATTTCAAAATTTACTCTAACCATTGAAATTAGGTCTTAATGGGGAACCAACAATAAGCATAATAGACATGGGAAGTAAGAAGAATGTGTCTAACAATAGTCAGTTGCCTAGAAAAAGGGAGATCATTATAATTCCATATGTGCAACTTGATATGAAGCACTTGAAGATTCAAATCCCACATGGCTATAGGTAATAGATTCTACCTTATCCCCATAATTTCCTATGCATCAATCAATCTATTAGGTCACAAACTCTTTATCTATATTTTTGTTTTCCTACTTGTATTGTGGATTTGACGCATTCAACTCCCAAATGGTTTTGAAATGGTTAAAAATAACTTTGTTGATGATTCTCTTTTCTCTGTAAGTGTTGAGAAAGGCTTAGGTAATGGAGACTTTTCTTGCTTAGACACATTTTTCACTAACTATTGGTTGGTTAGGTTGGATGCAAATCACCTCCTTTAAACAAAATGTCTATCCTTTGTTGACTTAGATACAAGTCACATGAGGAATCCTTATTTGGATCTATGCTCATTCAATCATACTGCATCCCTAAGTCTTGTTGGGCCAGGAAAGAGCACAAGGAAGAAACAGAAGCACAAGCGCAAGGCAGGAAAAGAAATCACACGACAAGAAGGAAGAGGTAAAGGAAGGAAATGAAGCACATAATAGAGAAATTTGTGATGAGGAGCAGTGCGACAAAGGAAAACAAAATCTGCGGGCAGGTAGAAGAGTAAAGGCTGGAAAGAGACAGGTAAGGAAGACCGTAGGTGCTTGAGTCGATGAAAGACTGAAGGACGTTTTTTGTGGCTAGTTATGGCATGTACCAATGTATTGAAAGACGTTTCTGCGGCTAGTTATGTCCTGTACAAATGTATTGAAAGACGTTTAAGTGTCTATTTATGAATGTAATAAATGATCTGTACCCAATCCACCCTGCGTGGTCTTTTAGAATATATAAAAAGGAGGAACCCATTTTGTATAAGGGTTCAGAATAGTTAGAAATACTTGAAGGAATCAGAGAGAAGTCTGATACTAGTAGAAAGTTGTTGAGTCGTGGATTTGCAGCTGTGTGCGCAGACTATTTTGTAAGATTCATTCTACAGCTGAGTGCGTTGAGTGCACTGATAGTGTGTGTATATCAGTAGGATTAGAAATGAAGCATAATAATATTAGAAAGCATGAGAGCAAGAAAGAATCTGATCCAGAAAGACATATCTCAAATAGTCTGCAGTCAAGTCACAGACTGAAAGGTGCCATATATTTCTAATGCCAGATCAAGAGTACCTCTGTGGTTTTTTCCCGGTTGTATTTCCACGTTACATATTATGTCGAATGAATGTGCTTATTGAATATTTGTGGGTTATTTTGAACTATTTATGTTTATTGCTTAAGTGAATGTCGCAATATTGATCAAAGCAGTTGAATGAATGAATAACTAAAGCATATTCGAAGCATTGTGTATTCTTTCAGGCTCATTTATTGTTAAGTTATAATACAGTCATGCCACTATCATTTATTGTTAAGGAATCATCTACATCGCATAGTTGCGCCTGTTGTTAAGTTGTTAAGGGAAAGTTTGTGTCGCACTGTGGCTATGTCGCACAGTTGCGCCGTTGTTGAGTTAGTAAAAAGACTCCAACCTTTCGACTATGTCGAGCACCTTGGATGTGTGCTAGGGGACTGTAATCCATCATCGACTATGGAAATATGGTTTTAGAAGTTACACATTAAGATATCTCAGGTGATATTGTGCCTGCCTCACAGGTGTTGATGACTAATATTGCTCTGTTGGGCCGATATCTTTGGGTGGTTTGTTGGTTTTGTGGGTCTGTTGAACCTAGGTCACGAGAGTGGGGAAAAGTAGGCCAAAAAATGGTTCCATTATTGGGACCCTTAATAATTTGAGTCGAGGGAAATGTTGTGGCATCCAACAAACATGGAAATCGAGGATTGGTTGGATTCTAATACATTAATATTTGCACAAGAGGAGAGTGCAATATCGCGGTTGAGCACAGAAAACTGGTCGGACCGATACCTATATATAGATATTCATGAAATATTCTTTGTAGAGTTTCCTATCATGCTGCATGAGTGGTTGTCAAAATTGGCGACTCGGTAAACAAAATTTCAGAAAAGAGAAGCAGTCAAGTGGAGTGCTCGGCTAATTCGCGAGTTAACTAGTGTAAGTAACCCCATCTAGAGAGGTATTGATTTTTGGGCCGACAGTATTTTGCAAGGGTATATTACTGAGTTTGCAGTTGAGACAATAACCTCATATAGTAAGGTTGAAAGAAATTTTTTCCAAGGACCCCGCAAGAGGTACCTGAATTCTATAAAATTATGGATAAAAATGCTCGTCTATGAGAAGGGAATTTTGCAGTTGAATAATTGAGTCACAAATCTAGGAGGAAGGATATGTTGCAGATAATCTATAAATAAAATGGGAAATGGTGAGCTGAGATGTTCCCAGGAAGTATAGAATCTGAAATAGAAGATGTATTTTTAAGGAGTGGAAGGAAATTCCAGTCAGAAAAGAGAAGAAAAATAGAAGGAGGAACAAACTCCTAGTTTGCTTGAAGGAAGGGAGTACAAAGTTGAGTCACAATTAGACGTGGTGTCTTGTGACAAAGAGGAATGTTATAGCCCAATTTCTGAAGAAGCAGAAGAATTCGAAGAATCTGCGGAGAAACCAAAATCAGAATGTTGTTGAACCACACCAGGACCATCACCAGAGGGAAGGTCTAGAACCTCATCTCCTGAAGAACTGTCAATACTAGTAGTACTAGTGCTGCGACTAATGTGCAAGGAATTCCACCTTCATTAAATTGTTCATTAAACATCCCTGGATCCTACTCAATGGCTAGGGCTGATATCAGATTACCTACATTCAATGGGAATGGAGTAGAAGATCCAGAGCAACATTGGTTCCTTTGCGAAGCTATTTGGATGGTTCACCAAGTTCACAATGCAGACATAAGGAAAGCGTAGATGATCACGACTCTGCGGGGTCATGTGTTGGATTGGTTTATGAAAGTTTTCCATAGTACCAGTAGGAAACCCACAGAATACCCTTGATGAGATCCGACATGCGATGATTTGTGAGTTCATAAAACCTAAATCTCAGTCGTAGTGTATCACCGAGGTCAAGGAGATAAAGCAGTTACCGATGGAATTCATATGGTATTTCAATCAGCGGTTTAAAACTCTAATGGATAAGTTTAGTTTCCAAATGTCGTATCTACAGGATAAAATGTGGTTTATTGTTGCACTATTAACACACATTCGATCCCATTTGATGCAACAGAATATTTTGTTGCAGACGGAAGCAATAGAAATAGCGATGAAGCTGGAATCCTCGTCGATCGGAGATGGTGGCACAGGAATGATGTAGATTCAGTTGCGGTTGGCTAATATGATGGTACAACTTCAAGATATTAAGAGGGGAAAATAATTCCAAGAGGACTTATGGTGTACCATATGTTGAACCAATGGACACCACAAGGATAACTATCTAGTGTACATGAACTTTATCTCGTCGGGTGCGCCTAATCCACTAAATACTCCAGGACTACCCTCGTGCAGAATATGCCAAGCTAGAGGGCATCATGATCAGGACTTTCTATACTTACAGAAGATTGTAAGTACACTTTCCATCCTTTTTTGTAAATTTTGTAAATCAGTAGGACATGATGAGAAGGATTGTAGAACATACCAGCTCTTGAAGGAAAAAACAATAGACACCTACTTAATGAAGAATGATAGGAAGATTCAGGTTGAAAAAGTGTAATCACACTACCAGCCTACGCATTTCCCACAAAATCAGTATCAAAATCAGTATCAGCCTCAATACCCGCATAATTAGTACCCACCGCAGCAACCACACCCTTAGGGTAGGGGGGTGGAAACTTCAGAGGTAGAGGAGGAGGAGGATTTGGTAGAAGAAGAGGTCAAGTTGTATGCTATAATTGTGGGCATCCAGGACATTATTCTAGAGATTTCCAGGAGCCTGCAAATACATGTTCATATTGCAAAGAACAGGACCATAACGTGGAACAATGTCCCCAGTTGATTGCAAAGTGGAAATCTCAGGATGCTGGAGTTCCTAACCCCGCGCTGAATCCAAATCCAAATCCTAACCTAAATCTTAAAATGATTGATGTTGAGCCAAGAGAACCAAGTGTTGTTGTCGTAACACGAGGAGGTGTTGCAACTAGAGCTGATCAGAATATACCAAAGGAACTACCACAGGTACGAAAAGCGACGCATAAGAAAGTACCATTTGACGTTAAAAAATAGAAGCAAGTATTTTTTGACATGCGACCAGAGTTTTTACATCCAGAACAACTGTCGAGCTCAGCCAAAGTCAAGGATATGCCTAAACATTTCCAACAGATATTCCAGAAGAAGGCTCCAAATAAGGTTAGTAAGCTCAATTCATTTCTGTCAAGTTGCTTAGCATTGATCCATGATAAAGATGCTATCATGGAATTGCAAGCGCTTATAGAAGAAACCCCAACAGGGTCGCAACCTGAAAGAAGGGTGTTGCTGATGCAACTATTTCTCCCCAAATCTCTTAAATTTTAGGCCCCTCCTCCTAACTGAATATCGCTTCAGGTTGTTTCATCCTTGATGTTTCTTCGGTCATGCTTTATGTCTGGATGTTTTGAACAATTTACTTACAGCCTGTTCCCAGATTTGTTTGTGCTTGATTTTTTGCAGCAAGTCACATAGTTGGGTTTTGTTTTTCCAATTGTCTTTGATGGTCCGTCGTTTTGAAAATGAAATGGACCTTGACTGTCGTTGAGTTTAAAGGCTTTCGAACACTTAAATATTTCGGTTGAATCAGCTGCTTTTTGTTCTTTTTCCCCCCGCCGTTGTGGCTCCCAAAGCGGTTTAGTGTCCGAAGTCAAAATCGCTCCGACGTCCGATTCGTATTGGTCTTCAATCGCTTACCCGTAGCTGTTTCCCTTCCGTCGTTGCGGCTGAGAGTTCCTTTTGGCTTCCGATTCGAATATCTTCCGACGTCTAACTAATCCTTTTCCCACCCGTGTTTCGCTTATCCATAACTTATGTCTTCAGTCCTTATCTCGTCCGCTGTTGCGGATGGAAAATCCATTTAGCCTCCGATGTAACTTCTCTCTGATGTCCGATTAATAATTGTTCCCGCCTGCGAAGTGGTCCACCCGTCCGACGTTAGTATTGTTGAGCCACCAATAAGTTTCCCATTGATAGTGATGTTCATCAAGCCTGGAAATTTTCTTTAATTGGGCAAGGTAGTGATGACGACGCCTGGCAATTTCCTTGCAGAAGAGTTGTTTCAATGGTAGAATTTGCTCCTTATTTTTTATAACGCACACCTAATGAATATGTTGGTCGATTGATTGCAGGTGAGCTCAGAATATCGGTCAAACTACCGTGGCGTGGAGGAAGACGGACCGTTCAGCATCAAACGTGCAGTCCTGAAAGACCCGGCAGTTATCCAACCAATCCTGAGTGTACGTTGAAAAGATGGAGGACCTGAAATGTTTGGGGAACTGGAAAGTCACACATTTGGGGGAAGCCCAAACAATTGGCTATTGTATTTTAAATATTATAGAGATAGAGGAAAGAAAGGGTCTTTTTCCTTTGGAAAAAATTTGTAAACTCTTTTGCTTGTAAGAGGAACTATTTCGTTTTACAGTCAGAAAGTGCAACTTTTGCCTGCTAGAGAGAGCGGAATGTGGAATGTATCAATGCTACTAAATGAATAATGTTGAAGAGGAACTATTTCGTTTTCAGCCGTGTTTCATTTACTGTGAGAGTATTTAACTTCCTGAACCTATGTTCTTGTTGAGTATTCTTCAGTATTTTTTGGGATATCTTCCACTGTGAGTAATAAATGTTGTTCATAAAATAATCGGCTATCTGGTTGTTTAAATATCTGTAATTGTTCATGTGCCTTGAATGAAGTACCAGCTATCTGTAACTCTTCATGATGCACGTACAAAAATTTATTACTCACCAATGAATGATAACTCTGCTCCGTAGGGATAGTTTAGGTAGTTACTTTATTTTGTGTTATGTTGTATGTGTTTTGGATGCTTGTGAACCTTAAGATGAGAGGTAAGAACCTGCGCATCACATTGTGACTATTCCTCGCATCTATGGCACCCTGCATTGTTAGTTAGGCACTTGCATATCATATATTAAGTCAAAAAATAGCAAAGAATCGGTGGACCGGGCCGCAACCGGTAAAGCCTTTGTTTTGTTACTTTGACCTATGGTAGTCGGACCGTAAACCGGATGGATTCCCTATACCATACAGTCAACGGGCTAGTTGGGAACGTTGATTGGGGAGAATCCCTTACTGTTGTCACCTGCAATTTTTGGGGCCCCAACAGTTTTGGCGCTAGAAGGAGGGCCGCCAGTGTATGGCTGGCCGAGGAAACCCGTTTTCCCAAGAATATTCCACTGGTAACAGTTCTGAAAGCGGTGGGTTTCAAAATCCAATTCCAGAAGAAAGAGAACATCTATATTTTGTTGACAATGAAATTGTTAATGATCTGAGAAGACACACCAGGGCATACATAAAGAAGATTGGAGGATTGTCGATCATCCCTGAACTACCCAGAAGAGAGTATAAAAGGAAGGATCGTCCTGAAGCAGAAGGCTCAGTGCTGGTTGGAGACTGGGAAGAGCTTGTAGAAACAGCCTTACAGGAAGTTGTGCTACCTTTGAATCAAGAAGGCCCAGAAACCCCTCACTGTTCTCCTGCTCACACTCCAGTTGGTTCACCTCCTCACTCTCCACCCAGACTCATGGCAGGAGTTAATGCCAATCAACCACCTAACCCACCTAACCCACCTCCTGCATGGAGAGCCAGATCACCATTAAACCTTACACCTCCTTTACATGACCTACCTCAAGCCTTCGACAAGATGTTGCCCAAGTTTGATCCTAATGAGAAAATACTAGTAGATGATCACCTACAAAGCTTTTACTTGGCAATTGAGGGATTAAGGGCCGGGGAACATGAAGACATGGTATGCAGACTGTTCCCACATACCCTCAAAGGAGCCGCAGTGTCATGGTACTTTGGATTGCCTGCTAACTCTATCCCTGATTGGGATACCTTCGAAAGAATGTTCATAAGTAAATATGCAACTCAGAAAACTCATGCAGCTCTCATGAAATGGCTGTGTGCATTGAAGAAAGAAAGAAAAGAAAAAGTGCACATTTTTACGCAAAGGTTTGCAGCATATCTAAAGAACTTCTCTGAAACAGATAAACCTTTAGAAAAAGTTCTTATTGAATACTATACTTTAGCTTTAGGCCCTGATTTGGCCATGTTTGCTAAAGGTAGGGCCAAGCCTACTCTGACAGAAACCTATGAAGAGGCAGAAGTGGTGGAAGCTGAAAGAGAGAGCATTGAAGACTATCCAGAACAGTCTGGAGAGAAAGGTACAGGAAGAAAAACCTTATTATTCACCAAGCCTAAGGAAGAAAAGTCTCCAGATTTGGAAAATATGGCCAAAATGATGCAGAAGCTTTCCAATAAAATCATAGATATGGAGAAAGAAAAGGAAGCACAGAAGTTTTATAAGCCATATTATAAGAAAAGAGAGGATAACCACCAGTCTCAAACTCCTCCTCACAATACTGCATCTATGAACTTAACAGAGGTAGGCTTGGACAATTTTTGCACATTCCACCAACAGCCACATTCTGAGAAGAATTGCCCGCAGTGGATAAATTCGATGACATTGGTCATGAATCAGCTATTAGATTCTAGATTGATAGAAGAGGGAAGTGAAGAAGGAAAGGAAAATTCTACCTCTACGTCTACTAAAGAGATAGAAGAGGAAACCATGGCTTTATGGAATTCTGACTCACTATTTGATGCTGAATAAGAAAAGACTCGGGGGTGTGAAGACATTATGGAGACCAATGTAGCCACAAGGAGCCAAGGGACGGTTAATGAAGACAGTCTTATACTTCCAAAGATTAAGAGGCTACAGATAAATGTTAAGAAGAGATTTCAAGACAAGTCTGTGGCTGATACAATTCCAGAATTCACTACCACCAGCCAAAGTCCTAGATAGAATGATACAACGGCAAGGCCAAATGAAGGTAAGGAGAATGCTGATAGGCCTCATCCCACGGAACAGCAGATGGATTATGACATTGTGGAGGATTTAAAGAAGATAAAGGCAAATGTTCCACTATTCGAGATGTGCAAAGTGCCGCAGCAAAAAGAAAGGCTGTTGAGAGCCCTTGAAACATCAGATGAGAAGACGCCCACTAACAATCAACCAGAAGAAGAAGAGATTGGAGAGAACAGCAGTGGAGATTCAGGGGAAACTATAAATGTCATGCCGATATCTGTCTGTAAAAGAATCAATGGGCAGCCCAATCCATCCCTGTGGATATTAGTTCAGTTGGACAGGACAGATGTGAAGGTAATTGGTGAGATGGAAGATGTCCTAGTCCGCCTGGCTTCAAATGATAAAGTATGCCAGGTCATTAATATCGTGGTGGCTGATATACCAGATGTGTATGGCCTTATCCTGAGCAGAGATTGGTCGGCCAAACTTAATGGATATTTCGCCTCAGATTGGTCGCATTTGTGGTTGCCGTACAAAGGAAGTCCGAACCAGATCAAGATTTTAAGAGAGCCTCACATGAAGTACAATGTTACCCGACTTGAAGAAAAAAATGAACCTGTGGATTCTGTCTTGGGAAACTATTTTATTGAGTTGGAACCAGGTAATTACCAAGCAGAAGAAGCCAGCAACACATCTGATACCCAGCCTGATCTCCTTCGATTCTCACAGGCTGATGAGATTGACTATAAAATAGTAGACTTAGCAGTAGGAGTAGATTCATTTCCAGTAGTTAATGATTTTTGGATTTTATTTTTCAATGGCTCTAAGACATTAGAAGGGTCAGGGGCTGGTTGTGTCCTGATTGACCCATAGAAGAATAAACATTTCCTTTCATGTAGATTAGAGTTTGAGTGTACTAACAATACAGCTGAGTATGAGGCACTGGTGCAGGGACTAAAGAAGGCAATTGAATTGAAGTTAAGTAATCTAAAAGTCTTCGGGGATTCTGAAATTATTGTAAAACAAATTTGGAATCAGATACATTGTATCTCTCCTCACTTAAAATCTTACCAGAATGAGGTATGGGATTTGCTGAAATATTTTAATGCATTTAACATTATTTCAATTCCAAGAATTAAAAACGCAGCTGCTGATCTGTTGGCCACATCACCCGCTAGACTTGTACCCACTAATAATCGAGGTTCTGTCGAACTGCTTTTCAGGCCCTTTGTACCTGATATGATCACAAACCTACGAGTGTTTGATAATGACCAGCAGATCATAGAATGTTTAACGAATGATGAGGTGTTTAAAGGAGCGATCATAGACGATGAAGACCATCAGGCTGAGATGAAATACGATAATTTCATTCCTAAAGGAGTCAGAACATTGGAAAAAATGTTCGATTTAAACGAAAAATTCAGAAGACCACCCAACGTGAAGACCCACAGCTCATCACTACAGTTCGAGCTGATAAATTTGGGGACTGAAACGGCTCCCAAGTTCGTGAATCTCGGCAAATGTTGTTCACCAGCAGAAAGAGACAAATTTATCAGTCTATTTAAACAATATAAAGATGTTTTCGCATGGACGTACGAAGACTTGAAAACATACGACACCAGCATCATCAAGCATATCGTCCCCATTAAAGCAGGCGCCAAGCCATATCAACAACCTTTGAGGAAAATGCATCTGAAATTGGAACCGCTGATTCAAAGTGAAGTGAAGAAGTTATTGGACGCAAGAATCATCTTCAAAGTCAGACACTCTGAGTGGGTATCAAATCTGGTACCAGTAAGGAAAAAGTCTAGAGAAATCAGACTCTGCGTGGATTTCAGGAATTTAAACCGTGCATCAGATAAAGATTACTATCATGTGCCACCCATGGAGCAGCTGCTACAGATGGTTTCAGGTTCTGAACTGTTTTCATTATTATATGTTTTCTCTGGCTACAATCAAGTGTTAGTAGCCGAAGAAGACAGATTAAAGACAACATTCAGAACTAAATGGGGAACCTTTGCCTATAGAAGAATGCCTTTTGGGCTGATTAATGCTGGGGCGACATTTCAGAGAGCGATGGACATAGCTTTCCACGGACTGATTGGGAGAAGTGTTGTAGTGTACCTTGATGACATTACAATATTCTCGAAGAAAAGAGGAGAGCACGTGTTTCACCTAAAGCAAATCTTCGAACACTGTCGAAAATATGGCATCTCCCTCAATCCCAAGAAGTGCGTATTAGCGGTCACGGAGGGCAAGTTGCTGGGTCACATAGTCTCAAAGAAAGGAATTTCTATAGATCCAGAAAGAATCAAAGCCATTGAACAAATCCCCTTGCCCCACAATAAAAAAGGGATGCAGTCTTTTATGGGAACTATAAACTTCGTGCGAAGATTTGTCCCTGATTTTGCTCAGACTGTTAAACCATTACAGCAGATGGTCAAGCAAAATGCACAATTTAAGTGGACTGAAATTGAAAATAATGCTTTTAGTAAAATCAAGACCGTTGTTGCACATGCGCCTTCCCTGAAAATCCCAAACTTTGATAAAGACTTTATTTTATATACTTTTGCATCCGATGATTCGCTAGCCGCTGTGCTTACGCAAAAGGAATATGGGGGGATGAATTCCCAATAGCCTTTATGAGTACTGGTATACATGGGGCTGAATTAAACTACCCAGCCATTGATAAGCAATCTTATGCAGTATTTAAGGCAATGAAGCAATTCAGGCCTTATATATTAAAAAATCGAACCAAGGTAATAGTCCCCTACCCAGCTGTAAGATCCCTTCTCATACAGAAAGAGTTAGGAGAAAGAAGGGGCCACTGGGTAACAGCTCTTCAAGAATACGATCTTGAATTCAAACCAGCCTCTATAGTTAAAGGACAAGGATTGTGCAAGCTGATGTCTGAAGGTGGGAACAATGAAGAGCAAGCATGGGAGGATGAGGCCGAATTGCACGTAATGGACGTATGTCCTTTGTTCACAGCTCCCGAGTCTTGGTATAGAGACCTTGTGCATTACCTGCAGTCAAGGTTGTTGCCAGAACATTGGAATTCCAAGCAAAGAAGAGCGTTGCATCTTAAATCTGCCTCCTGTCAACTTGTTGAAGGAGTATTATTCAGAAATAATTATGACGGGGTTCTCCTCAGATGCCTAGGAAAAGAAGATGCAAAGAAAGTAATGTCAGAATTGCATGACGGTCCTGCTGGGGGACATTATTCAGGAGACACTACAGCCCACAAAATCCTCAGAGCCGGTTACTATTGGCCTACACTCTTCAAGGATGCACATGCACATGTCAGGAGATGTGATATTTGCCAAAGGTGTGGTGGAAGACAGTCTAGAGCGGCAGCACCTCTAAAACCTATGATGATCACGGAACCATTCGAGCAGTGGGGGTTAGATATTATTGGAGAAATAAAACCGAATTCTTCTCTCCAGCACAAATACATTCTGACTGCAACTGATTATTTCACTCGCTGGGTCGAAGCTGTCCCATTGCGTAAGATAAATGAAGACGAAGTCATCAGCTTCCTACAAGATCATATCATGACCAGGTTTGGAGTTCCAGTTTCGTTAGTCTTTGATAATGCCAAATAATTTTCATCAATCAAATTGACTACATTTGCTCATGATAAAGGGATAAAATTGCATTATTCGGCTAATTATCATCCACAAGGAAATGGCCTGGCTGAATCCTCTAACAAAAATCTGATTAGGATTTTAAAGAAGACTGTGGTAGAAAACCAGAGGAGTTGGCACTCAGCATTACCAAATTCCCTTTGGGCTGATAGAGTCACCCCCAAGTCCGTGATTGGAGTGTCTCCATATACCCTTGTCTATGGCAAAGAAGCCATCCTTCCTCCCAATATCATGCTACCATCTTCCATCCTAGCTCAGGAGTCTAGAGGGTCGGATGACGAAGTCTTGCAAATAAGAATATATAACCTCGTGAAAGCAGAAGAAGCTAGATATAAAGCCAAGGAACGCTTTAAGCAACAACAAGAGTCAGTTAAGAGATGGTTTGACAAGCATAAAGCTGGAACAAAAGACTTTGAATTAGGAGACTTAGTCCTCAAATGGGACCACCCCCATGATGAGAAAGGAAAGCATACCAAATTCCAGCAGTTGTGGGTAGGCCCTTTTCAGATTGCAGCCAAGCTTGGTCCCTCTACTTACAAGTTGCAAGATCTGCAGGGGTGGGAGGAGAACCTACCAGTAAATGGTTTGGTTCTCAAGCCTTATTTTTCCTGAGTTTGTTTGATTTCTTCTGTCTTGTATATAAATAATGCATCTGGTTGTCTTCTTAGTCATGTTTTGTAGTTTTTTTTGTTGATTTCAATAAAGGGAGCAAACCTGCGGTTGCATGAGGAACATCCGAAATTTCTTGGTTTGATAAAAGTTTTGAATATCAGACTGTGTGTTGTTGTTTATATGAAAGAACTTCTTGTAGTTTAGCATTTTTCTCGAATAAATCTATGTGCATTGGAGTCCTACTTAACCCCTGTGAAATAAGACAGACTCAAAGAGTCTGGAATACTATGTTGAGGCTCCATCCACTTCACACTTAAATTGTTCTAAGGGACAGCGGCAGAGGACCCATGGAAAAGAGCAAGTTAAACAGTATATTAATATAAATGATCCCATGCCAAGGAACGAATGCCAAAAGGAAGATAAGAGTCAAAACTCCTCTGAAAGCATCATACATTAAAGCAAAATGCTGAATCATAAATACTAAATTGCTGAAAGATCCTCTCCATCCGTGAGCCGAAACCTGAAGTACACCACTCACACAAAAGGACACTATGGGATAGAGGATCCTAAATTAAAATTCAGTAAGAAAGGCATGCAGGAGGACTCATATGAAAAGGGACAAAAGTCCAAAGGCACAAGAAAAGTGTTAAAATGGCATGGGAATGAGGAACAAATGAATATTTCTGTTTACCATATGCTACAATCCTATGGTGTCCAAAGCTATTAGCCACCTAAATACAAAGGTAATAATGAAACTCATCCTCTGGCCTCAGCATAGTTATCTAGACTTGACGATTCTGGTTTCCACTCTCCCTAATTGGACTGACATCAATGATCAAGGGTACACACTGCCGGCATTCGAGAAATCCAGATAGCCGGAAGAATTCAAAAGGATGCATTTGTGTTAAACAGTCTGTTACTCAAAGATTAACTGCCCAGAGATCTAGGTTCACCACGTAATCGCCAGTTGTTGCTCATGTAACTTTTTCTCCCCAAATCTCTTAAATTTTGGGCCCCTCCTCCTAACTAAATATCGCTTCAGGTTGTTTCATCCTTGATGTTTCTTCGGTCACGCTTTAAGTCTGGATGTTTTGAACAATTTACTTACAGTCTGTTCCCAGATTTGTTTGTGCTTGATTTTTTGCAGCAGGTCACATAATTGGGTTTTGTTTTGCCAATTGTCTTTGATGGGCCGTCGTTTTGAAAATGAAATGGACCTTGACTATCGTTGAGTTTAAAGGCTTTCGAACACTTAAATATTTCTGTTGAATCGACTACTTTTTGTTCTTTTTCCCCCCGCCGTTGCGGCTCCCAAAGCGGTTTAGTGTCCAAAGTCAAAATCGCTCCGACGTCCGATTCGTATTGGTCTTCAATCGCTTGCCCATAGCTATTTCCCTTCCATCGTTGTGGCTGAGAGATCCTTTTGGCTTCCGATTCGAATATCTTCCGACGTCCGACTAAGCCTTTTCCCGCCCGTGTTTCGCTTATCCATAACTTATGTCTTCAGTCCTTATCTCGTCCGCTGTTGCGGATGGAAAATCCGTTTAGCCTCCGATGTAACTTCTCTCCGACGTCGGATTAATAATTTTTCCCGCCTGCGAAGTGGTCCACCCATCCGACGTTAGTATTGTTGAGCCGCCAGTAATTTTCCCATTGATAGTGATGTTCGTCGAGCCTGGAAATTTTCTTTAATTGGGCAAGGTAGTGGTGACAACGCCTGGAAATTTCCTTGCAGAAGAGTTGTTTCAATGGTAGAATTTGCTCCTTGTTTTTTATAAAGCATGCCTAATGAATATGCTGGTTGATTGATTGCAGGTGAGCTCGGAAGATTGGTTAAACTACCGTGGCGTGGAGGAAGACGGACCGTTCAGCATAAAACGCGCAGTCCTGAAAGACCCGACAGTTATCCAACCAATCCTGAGTGTGCGTTGAAAAGATGGAGGACCTGAAACATTTGGGGAACTGGAAAGTCACACGTTTGGGTGAAGCCCAAACGATTGGCTATTGTAGTTTAAATATTATAGAGATAGAGGAAAGAAAGGGCCTTTTTCCCCTGGAAAAAATTTGTAAACTCTTTTGCTTGTAAGAGGAACTATTTCGTTTTACAGTCAGAAAGTGCAACTTTTTCCTGCTGGAGAGAGCGAAATGTGGAATATATCAATGCTACTAAATAAATAATGTTGAAGAGGAACTATTTCATTTTCAGCCGTGTTTCATTTACTGTGAGAGTATTTAACTTCATGAACCTATGTTCTTGTTGAGTATTCTTCAGTATTTTTTGGGATATCTTCCACTGTGAGTAATAAATGTTGTTCATAAAATAATCGGCTATCTGGTTGTTTAAATATCTGTAATTGTTCATGTGTCTTGAATGAAGTACCAGCTATCTGTAACTCTTCATGATGCACGTACAAAAATGTATTACTCACCAATGAATGATAACTCTGCTCCATAGGGATAGTTTAGGTAGTTAGTTTATTTTGTGTTATGTTGTATGTGTTTTGGATGCTTTTGAACCTTAAGACGAGAGGTAAGAACCTGCGCATCACATTGTGACTGTTCCCCACATCTATGGCACCCTGCATTGTTAGTTAGGCACTTGCATATCATATATTAAGTCAAAAAATAGTAAAAACTCGGCGGACCGGGCCGCAACCGGTAAAGCCTTTGTTTTGTTACTTTGACCTACGGTAGCCGGACCGTAAACCGGACGGATTCCCTATACCACATAGTCAACGGGCTAGTTGGGAACGTTGATTGGGGAGAATCCCTTACTGTTGTCGCCTGCAATTTTTGAGGCCCCAACAAAGGGTTAACCATGTTAAAAATAAATTTAAAAACTAGGCACGAGTTAAGAATGATTGCGCAGATAGGAGATTACGACATGGATTACATTATCCTAGATCTGGGGTCAGACGTTAATATTTTGACGTGACAAAATTGGGAGAGCATGGGCAAGCCACGCTTGGACTGGTCCCCTATCCAGTTAAGGCTTTCAAATCAGGTGAAGGTCCTACCGATTGGTAGGTTGATTCAAGTTCTTGTCGACATTGAGGGGCTGTGCACCTTTTCATATTTTGAAGTTATCAACATTGTCGACAACAAAAACCCATATCCCACTCTTCCGGGGATATATTGGGCATTAGACAATCAAACGATCATAAAATTTAAGAAAAGAATCCTCTCATTCGAGGATGACGAGATGAGGGTAGTGTCACCCATTGATCGACTAGAGGGACAATGATATATCAAACCAGTAAAAGTGAAGGGAAGGATGATTATTTGGACCATATCTATAATATTAGTTCCTTAAAAGATGACTACATCAATCCTACAGCGAATGGGAACCTGAGCTGGAGGAGTACAAGTTCCTACACATCCGATTCAGGAGAGGCATTGGAGAATTGGAAAAACATACTGCATGAGGTCTCTATGAGGAGATGCACCAGGATTACCAGGTATGTGCGACAGGTGGAGAATCAATCGAGAGAGTTACCCATATATGAGGGTTTACCAAACCTTGCGACCTTTCTAAGTGAATTTTAAGGACTAGTGACAAAACCGCGGTGCTTGTCCATGTTATATTATGTGCTAAAATCCACGCCCTCTAGATGGTGGGGTATGCATAAGCAATCCATATCAAAATGAACACAATGAAGGATATTGGTGGAAGTTATATTATGCGAAGAAGTCACATTATTGATTCATAAGTACATAGTGTTGTCGAACCTTTTTGAACATCTCAATCAGTGTGGCACGACATTTGCAGAATACCCATGACAAGAATGGGTCCATCATTTCATACACAAATTGGAATTGACACCCAGGAGCTGGTATAGGTCCATGAAGTTGTGACAAGGAACTCAGGATTGAGATGAGGTGGTTAAATAATTTGTGCACGCCTTTACATTTACTGATGAGCAGCCGACAGTTGATGTTGCACTTAAAATGATAAAGGAGAAAATATTTGTTAAAATCCCTGTCGAAGTGGTGAATTACCACCAGTGCAATGCAACCATCCAGCAATGGATGGATTTTTACAGTATGGCTGGAGAACCAGATGATGATCCTATCAGCATTAACATACCAGAATCGGAGGGTATGTGCGAGGTCAAAGGGAGTGGTACTTTGAGCAAACAATTCCTCAAGACGTTCAAAATCAAGAAATTTAACATTGGTTCACCGAAAAACACGAAGTTCGCCAATATAGGATATTATTGGGATGATGAAACAGTAGCAAAGATCATAGACTTTCTGCATGAGTTTCAGGATATGTTCCCTACCAATTTCTCAAAGATGAAGGGAATAGTGGGAGATCTAGGGGAGATGAAAATACACCTAAAACCAAATTCAAAACCAGTTAAACAATGACCTTATAGGTTGAATCCAAATTATAAAGAGAAGGTGAAAGCTGAGTTGGACCGAATGTTCGACGCAGGAATCATTGAACCCATTGAAGAATCAGAATGGATCATCCCTATAGTCATTTAGGATATAATACAACAGGTGAATTCTGGATCTGCATCGAACTGAGGAAGCTGAATGATTCATGCATGCACAGTCCATTCCCAACACCATTCACGGATGAAGTACTTGAAAGCGGAGGAGGACAAGAGATGTATTCATTCACCGATGGATTTTCTGGCTATCATCAAGTCGGAATAGCGAAGGAGGAGAGACACAAAATGAACTTCATCACATAATGGGGCTGCTATCAATATACGGTAATGCCCTTCGGACTCAAGAATACTCCTGCTATTTTTTCAAGGATAGTAGTTTCTGCTTTAAAATATTTTATAGAATGATTGGACTATGTTTGGTTTAGTAAGAGACCATATTGAGAGTCTGTGCATGATGCTGGAACACTGTCGCCAGTATCAGATCGTGCTTAATTCATAAAAATGTATTTTTTGTGCACCATTTGGTGTATTGTTAGGACATGTTGTGTGTCACGACAAAATTTTGGTCGACCCAGCAAAAGTTGGGATTTTGACTTGCCACAACCTACATCAGTCACGCAAATCAGATTAGTACTAGGACACACAAGCTATTATAGCAAATCCATCAAAGGATATGCAGAGATAATTGCACCTATGGAGAAACTGTTAAATAAATATGCAAAGTTTCAATGGACATAAGCTTGTCAAGAAATATTAGACATGTTAAAGAGAAATATGGCCACTACACCAATATTGGTATTCCTGGACTGGTGTCACGTCCCCTCCCCACCCCGAAGGAGAGAATGTGACTCAACTCTTCTACCTGAGTTACCAATCTCTGATTCTGCATTCGTATGATGATTATCGATTCTTTTTTTTAAATATCTACACAAGTAAGAATTTCTCTTGCTAACATTCTGATCCAGACCATGTATAACTCTTTATCTTTACCAAATCATAGAAAGATCGAACGGTGGAGAATCATCCCACAAAAAATAAATGGTGTGGAGAGCTTCACTTGCAGAATCGAAAACATATCAAAATTTCACTCTCGCACCACGCATCCCGCATGCCGCATTCCGCATCCAACATCCTGCATGCGGAACAGCCGTTGTGGAGATCAAATTTGCAGAAATCAAAATTTACCATAAGTCATTCCTGCATCCCGCATCCCGCAAATTGTGGAAAGCGGATTTCACAAAACGCCTTTCCCACATTTCGCATCCCGCAAGTTGCGGAAAGGAAAATGTGGAGATCAAAAATTTCCAAATATATTTTCCACATTCCGCATCCTACATCCCGCAAATTGTGGAAGGAAAATGCAGAGATCGAAATTTCCAAATAAATTTTCCACATCCCGCATCTCGCATCCCCCAAATTGCGGAAAGGTTAAATCTGTTGAATTTTGATATGCTAATAAAAATTTCTAGTATAAAATTGATTTCCAACATCCAGGCCATCACCAATCCGGCCGATCTAACTTCATAACAACTTAGAAAATTTATTGAAGTAATTACACACATAGATGCATCATTAATGAAATATACAGCTAAAACACAACACATTTCATTCAAGCATTCATCATTTCATATTAATTTACAAACAAGTACACTTGCAGGGATTGTAACACAAGAGATACTTATCTTTATCAGAATCTTGTCCTGCAACCAGCTATGTCACTACAACGTTCCACCTAAACATAGGCCAATGTGCTCATCAATCTCTCCGCAACACTGCCACCCCCGAGCTGGGCACGATTTCGCCAAGGAATAAGGAACACTAGCAAACTTCCCCATAGCCAAGGATACAATAAAACTCGGCCAAGCCAACACAATTGGGTTTATCAGGCTTACACAGGTATTGATTTATACATAGCCAAAGTTTATACAAGTCACAGCCAAGCCAACAGATGGGTTTATCAAGCTACAAGTCAAGCCAATCCATCCTTCCAGTTGGGTTTATCAGGCTTACACATACAGTGGTTTACACTTAGCCAAAATTCACATGAGACACAGCCAAGCCAACAGATGGGTTTATCAGGATACCAGCCAATCCATCCTTCCAATTGGGTTTATTAGGCTAGCAAGGAGGTGGAAAGACTGACTGCTAGGCTACTGAGCTCAATCTAAGAGCTATGGACACCTACACTAAATCTAGCCTGACTTCTAAACATTTTCACACCCAACACAAGGAAGAATCCCCTTCTCTACTGCACAGTCCCTCAAGACATGCCTTCTCTTCCAGTGTTATTCGGGGTATGCAAAGAATAAAACCAGCCCTCTAGATTGGTCTGTGAGGTTCCTTCACACACTAGGCTTATCAAGCAAGTCCAGACTCCATTTCCATTCCCCCAATAAGTTCAGATGTCAAACGAGGATGTACACACAGCGATATCAGTTCTGGGATTAACAAAACGTAATAGAAGCCAAGGAATACACACACACAACAATTACAAATTTATGAGCATTTCCTGAGCTAGACTGACTACTAGAATTACCAAAACAAAAATTATTTGTTGGTCATTCAATTCAAAAACACAAATCAAATTCTGAGAGTTCTCATTCCGGAAACGACTAACAGATAGGAAAATCGTAAAAAGGAAAACAACTCATAGGCCATGAAAAATTCCTGAAGGATCAAGACTCAGAGCAGTTTTTCTTGCTTGCTTGCTGCATGAATGCCTGAATCCCCTTGCCAAAATGTTCAAAATAGTCCAAATCGTGAGGGGAAGGTGAAACACTACTCCATGAGAGAAAGAAAGGTGTTTTCTTGGTGTTTTCTTTCCCAAGAAAGTTTAAAAAACGTTTTTCCCAAAAATGGTGCTCTGCCCATTTTGAATTTATGCCCACTCTTCCAATCCCCCCCTTATCCTTAGGAAAAATCTTGCCCCCATCTCATTTTGTTGCATTGAGATAGCTGGCTATAGGATTTTAATTAAAATTGCAAATTTAACATGATGTCCAAACTTTTAACATTCAACTAGCATAAAAACACCATCAACCTAAATCTTAATTGCCAAAACATAAACACTAAATCAATGGTGGGGATTTTACCTTGAGCTCCACACCATGGTTATTTACATCAAAAAATGGGGTCAAAACCGGGGTTTTACATTCCCCTCCCCCTTCAATAGCACTATCCTCAGTGCTTTACAACATTGAACAAAAATGGTTTGCTGGTACTGCCCTCAGTAATCCACAGAATTGAACAAAAATGGATGTGACTGTCGCATGGCATCCTCCAGCTCCCATGTAGCTCCTTCAGGACCGTAGTGCTCCCATTTCACCTTTACATGTCCTATTGCTCGGTTTCGGAGCATTGTGACCTTCCTAGTGAGGATGTGCTTTGGCTCTATTTGGAACTCTCCCTCTGGTTCCACCTGAATCACATCCCAATTTATTACATGGTTAGGATCATGTATATATCTTTTAAGCAAAGAAACATGAAAAACATTATGAGCCCTAGTGCTAGTAGGAAATGCAAGTCTATATGCAACTGGTCGTATTCTTTCAAGCACTTCAAATGGCCCACAGTATCTAGGAGACAACTTGGCACAACTCCCAAGCTTCAAGGAAATTTTCTTTTCCTTCACCTTAAGGTAAACATGATCCCCACTACTGAACTCTTTGTTCACCCTATGCTTATCTGCATAGCTTTTCTTTCTATCCTGGGCTGCCTTTAAATTCTATCTAATTTTTACAACTTCTTTCTCCATCTCCTTTAGCAATTCTGGACCGATTACCACTCTGTTCACTAGGTTATCCCAAGTTACTGGTGTTCTGCACATCCTTCCATACAAAGCTTCATATGGACTCATCCCCAAGGATGCTTGCTGTCCATTGTTATAAGAAAAGTCTTCCCACTTGGATGGTTTTTCCATCACATACATGCGAAGCATGTCTTCCAGCACTTGGATAAATTTCTCGGTATGTCCATCGTTCTAAGGATGGTAGGCAGTGCTGAAATACAACTTTGTTCCCAAGTCTACAAACAATCCTTTCCAAAATTTAGAAGTGAACTTAACATCTTTGTCGAAGACTATTGCCTTAGTAAATCCATGCAATTTAAAATTTTCTTTCATGAAAATCTTAACAATATTATCAATCTTATGCGTGGACTTTACTAGTATAAAATGTTCTACCTTCATCAACTTGTCCACCACAACCATGATGGAATCATGTTGTCTCCAAGTCATCGGCAATCCTGTAATAAAGTCGATGGAAATCACTTCCCATTTCCATTCTGGAACAAGCAAAGGCTGCAACAAACATGTTGGGTGTTGATGTTCAACCTTCACTTGCTGACACTTCATGCACCTTGAAATATATTCAGCCATGTCCTTCTTCATGCTTGCCCAAAAGTATTGCTTTCTTGATGTCACAATCGTCTTCTGATATCCTAGGTGACCAGAATATGGAGTTTGATGGATTTCATCCATAACAACCCTCCTCAAATTTTCCACATTTGGAATATACATTCTGCTCTTATAAGTAAGAAGTCCATCCTCTTCTAACTTATAACCTCCATACTTATTTTCAAGGCTTTGCTGCTGTAATTTATCCTTTACCTGCGCATACATTTCATCTTCAGCATTATGGTTAATAATCTACTGTCTCAAATCGGATTGGAAAATGATAATAGATGTCGCATGCATTTCTTGTACTTTCCTGCTAAGTGCGTCAGCTACCTTATTCTCCTTACCTTTTATGTACTTGATTTTAAAATCAAACTCACATTAAAACTCCAGCCATCTAGCTTGCCTAACTTTCAGAGTAGGCTGATCAAACAAATGTTTCATACCACAGTGGTCTGTCCTTAACTCAAATTTTTTGCCCATCAATTAATGCCTCCATATCTTGAGAGCATGTACTATGGCTGCAAGTTCCAGATCATGAGTGGCATAATTCCTCTCATGCTCCTTTAGCTTCCTGGATTCATAGCATATCACATGGTTGTCTTGCATAAGGAATCCTCCAAGTCCTTGACTGCATGCATCCGTACATACCAAAAAATATTTCTCTGGGTCTACAACTTTTAAGACTGGTGAACTGGTGAGAAGATACTTTAACTGCTGGAAACTTTATTCACACTTCGAGGTCCATTCGAACTTTATCCCCTTCCTTTGCAAAGAAGTTATAGCATGTGCAACCCTGGAGAATCCTTCAATAAATATTTTGTAGTATCCTGCAAGCCCCATAAAAGATCTTACCTCTGTCACATTCTTTGGAGTGGTCCAATTCTTGATAGATTCAATATTGTCAAGGTCCACAGATACACCCTCTTCTAAAATAATGTGACCCAAGTATTGAATTCTATCCTTATAGAAGTCACACTTGCTCATCTTTGCATACAGCTGATGTTCTCTGAGCAATTGCAATGTTAGTCTCAAATGTTCTTCATGCTCTTCTTCATTCTTAGAATAAATAAGAATGTCATCAAGGAAAACAAGAACAAACTTGTGTAAATACCTGTTGAAGACACTATTCATAAGGCACATAAATGTTGTTGGTGCATTTGTGAGACCAAATGGTACCACTACAAAATCATAATGTCCATACCTTGTTCTGAAGGTTGTCTTATGAATGTCTTCATCCTTGATTCTCACCTGATGGTAACCAAACCTCAAGTCAATCTTGGAAAATACCTTTGCTCCTTTCATTTGATCAAAGAGGTCATCAATTCTCGACAAGGGATATTTTTTCTTCACTGTGACTTTGTTCAGCTGCTTGTAATCAATACACAATTTGAGTGTACCATCTTTCTTCTTTATGAACAGAACTGCTTCTCCCCAAGGAGACACACTTGGCTTGATATACTTTTTCTCCAACAATTCTTGCAGCTGCATCTTCAGCTCTAAGATTTCTGGTGTACTCATTCTGTAAGGTGCTTTGGACACTCGTGCTGCTCCTGGCACAAGCTCAATCATGAAATCAATGTCTCTCTTTGGAGGAAGCCCTAGAATCTCATTAGGAAAAACATCTCTGAACTCTTGCAATGCGTGATAGTCTTCCAACTTGAGAGTTTCATTCTCCGTTGCCTCCTCAATATGGGTTGCATACAACTAACAACCTTTTCTACAAAAATTCTCAATTGCATCACTGAAATCTGTCTTACAGAAATTACCTTTGGTATGCCTTTTACAACTACTGGGTTCCCTTCTCTATCCATGCATTCAAAAGTCTTGTTATAACAGTCAAGATTCACCCTGTGAGCTTCTAACCAATCCATTCCAATGAGAACGTCATAGGAACCGAGTAGTAGAACATTCAGATCTATGCAAGTGCTCAGTCCATTTATCACCAATGGACATTTCTCCACCACTTCATTAACTTTTCTCTTAGTTCCAGTGGCTAGTTGAACTAACCATGACTTTCTATGCTTTGCTTTCCTAAGAGCACAAACCTCCACTTCTCTAGGATTAATATAATTGTGAGTAGAACCAGGTTCAATCAAAATAGAAATAGATTGCTCAACAATCTTACCTACAACTTCAACCACCGTTGACTGGTGATCTTCCTGGCGATCTTCCAGTGCTGCATAAATTCTAGGTATGGTCCTTGCTACTTATTCTACTATTTATGCCTCTTGAATATTGTATGTTGGCCTTGCATTCTCATTCTCCAGTGGACAGAACCTGCGCTAATGGGGTCCTCCACATTTCCAACACTAGAGAGGCTATTTGTTCTGCTGCGGTACTCTTGGCTTTTCTCCTACTACTCTATCTTGCTGCTTCTCAGCTTGGAATGGATACTTCTACTGATTCCAAAAGTTAGGAGGTTTGAAACCTCTCTTCCTCTAATCATACTTCTCATTCATCTAGTTCTTCCACACCTTATGGTAGTCATGTTTTCTCTTGCTTTTCTCGTAGCAGTACTTATCTTTTCTTATCGCCTCTTTTAGAGTTCTGGGTTCATAGAACTCGATTCGGTCTTTGTAGGACTGAGGCAGTCCACTCAGAAAGTGCTGTATTTTTACCTTCTCATATTTAATATACCTGACATACCTCAACAGTTCCAAGAACTTGTTTGCATATTCCTCCATAGTCTGTTGTCCCAATCTCAGCTCATGGAATTCTTTGATTTTATCATCATAGTATCAGTCAGAGAGGTACTTCTGCTTGAAATATTTATGTAACTGTTTCCAAACAATATTCCTTTCGTTTATCTTCTTTACTTTCTTGAAGTGTTCCCACCAAATAGATGCTCTTCCTGTCATATTGAAAATGGCTACTCGAGCTTTCATATTTCCAGAATAATCTTGGACTTGGAAATATCTTCTTATTCCCAGAAGCCAAGCTTCAGCTTCTTGACCAGTATTTACCTCGCCATTGAAGGTAGGCGGATTTTCCTTCCTGAATTCATCTCGTGAGCGGTTCTGGTAACGCCTCTTCCTCCTACCCCTGTGGGATGAAGAGCCTAAATCTTCAGTGGATCTTTCAGAGTCAGACGACCCAATAGGATATCTCTTCCTTTTATTCTCATGAGAGGAAAAACTTAAACCATCAATGGATTTTTTCAGAGTCGGACGACCCACTAGGAGATCGCTTTCTTCCTCTAGCACTTTTCTTACTTCCTTCTCGCTTTACTGTCTGGTCCCTAGAGTTCATCTTTCTCTGAATGTCTGTCCAACTATGCAATATGGCTGCATTCAGCTGATTCTGCTCCTTCTGAGCCTTAATCAGTATTTCATTTTCTGCTTTGTAGCTCTGTATCTCCACCCTGAGGCTTCTCATGGTGGCTACAAAATCTAGGGGAGTATCTTGAAACCTTCTCCCATCATCCAGCAAACCGCTCAGATAGTTGATCAAAGACTAAAGGCTCTTAATTCAATCGAATTTTGTGAATGGAGAATTTTTCCCTCTTTCTGTTTATTTTATCTTTTGTTCTTTTTGTTTATTTTATCTTTTGTAATAGAACACTTTTTTTATTCCTTTTATTTTATTTTTATTTTTAACTTAATTA
>LPNX011019688.1:0-13756 GCA_001517045.1 Pseudotsuga menziesii | reverse complement strand
ATATATATATATATATATTATAATACTATAAATTAACTCATCGGATGGGGTGATGGTGCGGGAAAGTGAGCGGATTAGCAGTGATGGGACAACCATTTACACTGGGACAAGATACAAGACAGATGGAAATTTAATAGGCCTCCAATCCGAATGCTTGAACCTTGTAGGCCAAGATGAACATTAACTGTCATTTATGGAGACTGAACTTGGCACAATCATGACAGCAACAACACCAATGCCTTCAAATTCTGGCCAGCAAAGTCATTTTAGTTTCATCTGCAGAGAGAGAAAGGTAGACTTAGGAATTGAGCAGAGAGATTGCACAATATGAAACAATATTTATCGGTGCATTGTTGGTGTAGACATGGTAAGGGAGATCTAGGGTTATTTTTTCTTAGTTTCAAGAAAAAAGGTCATTGATTTTTTTATGCAAAGAGGTACTTGCAGAAATTTTAAACTTTTGATCATAGTCGTAAGGAGAAGACTAACAGTCAGGTAAGAGACTTAACATACTATTGCTTATCGAAACTTCAATCGGATACCAAAAGGGACAAACTATGATGGTTTTTGTCAAACGTGATGTGGAAATTTCCAGGGTGATGAGCTAAATGTGATGGTATAAAAAACAAGACATGAAAATGTACAGTGTGGGAAGTGACAACTCTTGAAACTCGACTTTGCCTCTGCCTTGGATGTCTTTAGAGAAGAAAATGTTACCAAGTGACACATAGGATCTTTCATGAATCAATATACATGTGTTACAATTTACTTAATTTTAACTCTACAGATGGATTCAGATATCCATGAGGGTCTCAGAATCCATCTACAGTGTTAAGATTCAGTAAATGGTAACAATTCATTGTCAAAATTGCAATTTTCCATTGTCGAGTGACACAATTAATGTCACACAGGTCTTTAAATTCATATGTCTACAATGTTACAATTTAGTAAATATTAACACTGTAGATGGATTTGGAGACCTCCTTTTAGATGGATTTACAGACCCCTTTAAAGGGGGTCCTTAAATCATTTCTAGTGATAAAATTTAGTAAATTGTACAAATTCATTGTCAAAATTGTAATTTTCTATTCTCAGTGTGAAACAACTAAAAATAACTAACATAAACAACTAATCCATATTCTTAGGCATTGTTAGCTAGTCATATTTGTATTCATGTGACTAAATTAGTCATTTATGTTAGAAAATTTTAATTTAGTCACTTGTTATTAAGCCGTATATTTTATCTCGTTACTAAATTAGTCATTTATCTTAGTAGTTTTTAGGTGGCTCACTTAAAATTGCTCAATTTTAGTCGTTTATGCCTTGAAAAAACTATGGTGACCAACTTTTTTAGTCTCCTAGTCACTTATCTCTCATTTTGTACTTGTGATGTGTCTTACGTAATTCCTGCATCAGTGAAGTTTCTGCATTCCAGAGTTACAACCTTGTCAAGCGTAAGCCTATTTTCTTCCCATGTTTCTTCCTTTTGCTTCGTCTCTCGCATTGTTTCCTTCATTTTATTAACACTTATGTTTGTTATCTTCTCATGCTTAATAAAGGAACCTTCCCCTAGTTTCATTTCTATGATTGCGACATTATGTACTGCATATACCTCAGTCATGCGCATCTGCGGAAAATTCTATTGTTATCTGTCGTATGCTTCTCGTCGCATCATTGAATTATGGGGTTCCCAGATCAAGTACTTCTCCTGACACTTACACTCTGATTGATGGAACCGACATTGGCATCTTAGGTTGTTGTTCTTCAGAAGTGTTAGGTACATATTGCAACTCAAATCTCTGAGGCGTATAATCTACTGCGATTTTAACCTCTTCAACAACTTTGCAAAGTACTTTCAACATATCAGTAATATTGCTTGTTAGCTTTGTTTGTCGCTTATCTATTTTCTAAAAACCTGTCTATGTGACTTCTTCAAGCGCTTCAGTTAACTGAGTAAAGTATTCCCCATCAATGATTATTGTATTGGCATTTTTGTCAGCCCTTCTTTTCTTTCTTCTAGACTCCACGTGCTCTGTGTCTTCTTATTTTCTCTTGTCTCCCACGGCTAGATCCGTGGGAGTTGAGCTCGAGCCACTATAGGTAGGATCTGGATTTTGTGCATCTGCTTACAGGTCCCCTTCTTGATATTTATGTTGTTGCGATGGTGGGTTTTCCTGGTCTAGGACTTCATCTACTATTTGGTCATTTGTAATAGGGACACGTCATTCTTTCGTCCATTCTTGGAAAATGGATTCCACTTGTTCTTCAATCAATAAAAACGACGTCGCCAACCATTGGCGTTGTGGGTCTTGTCTCGGCTATATCATAACATAATGAAGGCCCATCTAAAACTTAATAAATTGGTGGAACCGCTTAACAATGTCATCCTCAAGTCTTTTCTATTTCTGCACCTGATGCCTCGGGGCCTCTCCATTGCATAAAAAAATTGATATTATTATGGCGTTTCCTATTCTTGTTATCCTTTGTGAACCAAATATTCCGGTATCTGGATCCTCGACAGCGAACTAGCATATCTACTGCTTGGTAGTTTGGTGGGTCGGGCCAGATAATAAATGAAAAAAAAATCAACAGCCAGGAATAGTGGAAAGGCTTACGATCTTCCTGCGACTTAGTTGCGTCTACTAGAAATTCATTCAGCAGGAATTGTAACCAGTTAATACTAACTCCCTCCTCACAAAGTTGGGCTAGTGCAACTGTACCTGCAATACAGAGGTTCGGTCACATCTTGCACAACATTTTACAGGCCAATACTTTCGCAACAAAGCCAATGGTAAAGTCATTAATCGAAGATATTAGGAACCCTTTGTTGTCCCTAATCAAATCATACTTGTCCTTAACCCTTGTTGTCATTATTGTCCTGGTATTTTCGTAAATATGGCATTGGATCTATACCTTCCAGCAGGAGGCCTGTGATCGGTGCAATGAGCTTGACATCCATAGAGTGTAATTCGTCTAGCCAAAGGTATTCTCCTTGAAATGATACTAACAACTGTCAGACAAAGGTATTCACTTTTGCGCTTTGAATGAAGTGTGGCATGTATAGTAACGACAACAGTCTAGACCGGTCCAGTCCTCTTTCCCATTCCATTGGAACCAAGCGCTTTCGCGAATCCGATGTGTCTTGCACGGTTAGCATATAATTCTTACTGTCCAAATATTTATATTTCTTCGTATCGTGGTCGACGAAGGATATATTCTGTAGGTTTGGTAGAATTTTTTTCAACACTTAACTCGTTCTCGAACTGTGGGTGCTACCAGCGGGGCTCGTGACTTGGTTGGAATTTTGACCTTTGGTGCATCCGCGCATCTTGGCGAGATATATGGTAGCAACAAATTTCTAGTTTTGGATTATTCATCCTCCTCACGTGTTGGTGGCAGTGTTGGTGGTGTCATTGCTTTTCCTTTTCACTTTCTATTTCCTGTATGCTTTCCCCATGAAATTCTTGATGGAATTGGTAGCTCTGCACTTGATTTTCCTGATGGCCTGAATGGAACTTGTTCATCAACTGGAGCATCCTACTACTATGGTGGGACATATGTCATAGTATATTCCATGATTATTGTGCGTGATGCAGTCACAACTTTGGATTGAACAGTTGTACTAGCACTAGAGATCGAAATGACCATGCTCTGAATAATTTGCTTCAGCTCTTGAAGCTGCAGACAACAATCACTATTCTCTCATGCAAAAAGAATGAAATCAACTTGTTTGCAAAGGTTGATAGTATGCAATAATTTTCCACGGTCATTCTTCACACACGTGGGAAATTAATGGAAAGGAATCTGTCCTTTCAGTCACATGGTTGGATCGTCCGAATAATTGAGGAAACTTCTATGCATATCGTTGATTATTTGTCACATCAAGTGGTATTTATTTCCATAAATATGAATGTGAACAAAAAGCACGCCTCCGAAATCTCTCATATTTTTCAAACTAATGACATCCAACTGTCATATCTGTGATTCTCATCTTTCTTGCGACAACATTGCATTTCTTGTGACCTATTGTCTTCCTTTGACAGAGTCCCTTTCTTGCGACATACTAAGTTTCTTCACCCTAAATTTATGTTCTTCGCTAGACACCGAGTCTGCAATACTTCGCTTCTTACTACGACAAACTAGATGTCTATGACCAAAAACAAATTCCTCTCTCTCTCTCTCTCTCTCTCTCTCTCTCTCTCTCTCTCTTATGCGACCAAGTCGATGCTATCATGATACAGATTCAATCGACTTCCATTCACCAGTCCTCTGACTTATGTTCCATATAACTTTCGCAATTTCACTGCTCCTCCGTTAGTGATATTTTTGATGATATACGGTCCTAACCAATGTGTTTTCAACTTTCCTGGATGATTGAAAATTTTCCTATCATACATAAGAACAAGTCCTCCAACCTCAAAGTTCTTTCTCTTAATGCGTCAATCATGTCATACGTTTTTCCTTTGTTTTTCAACATTTTGATGAAAGACTGTGACAAAACGTTCGTATTCCAGCAGCGACAATGTTTCTTCGACATCTATCATTTATGTGATCATGACAATTCTTAACCTCGGTACATTATACTCTATAGGAATCACAACTTCTTGCCCATACACCAAACGCAATGGAGTTTGACCAGTCAATTTCTTACAAGTCGTGCGATATTCCCATAATATTGCTGAAATTTTTTTATCATAGTCATTTCTTTGGGAATTCCAAATCTTTGTCAATGTGTTTTTCAGAATTTTGTTAAAGGATTCGACAGCTCCATTTGCTTGAGGGTGATAAGGTGTTGTCCTTCTATGTTGAATCTAGAATTCCTCCATGAGTTTTGCAATCAACCAGTTGACAAAGTGTGTACCTTGATCACTTATTAATATATTTTGGCATCCAAATCATGTCACGACATTCTCAAATAAAAAATTTGCAACAGTCACAGCAGTACAATCCTTTACTAGCGTTGCTTCGGCCCATCTGGTTAGGTAATCAGTCACAGTAATAATATAGTGTGCACTAGTGCACTTTTCTATCGGACTGATAGCACCCACAAAATCAATGACCCATTTATCAAATGTCTGCAAAGTTATCTGAGGTAATAATGGCATTTCGTTGCATCACAACGACTTTCCAGTCCTTTGGCAGGCATCACAATTGCGACAATGATCCCATACATCCACATGCATGGTGGGCCACCATAATCCTGCTTGCAACACCAGGCATGTGCTTCATTTAATATCAAAGGTCGCTCATGCTCCAAAACATACCAACGAAGAATCTCATCAGGACCCATTTTATACCTTTGTCCAGTGATCAACTGGAAATACGTAGCTCACACAACCAATTGTTTATTTTGCGCAATGGTAAACTCAGCTAGTGTATAACCCGTACTCAAAAAGTGTATGATATATCTATAATAATCGTAGAACATGGCTATCGCAAATAGTTGTGCATCAGGGATATTATCATCCAAGTTACTAGGTTCTTTACCACTTTCTATCCTTGAAAGATGGTCTAGTCCAAAATTCAATTGACCGAGTTTAACAATTACTTCAAAATCAAATTTTTGGAAGAGGAGAAGCCACCATCGGATATTCCCCCGCAACACTTGCTTATTGACCAGGTATTTCAATACAGAATGGTCAGTGTACATCTTAAAATGTCCACCCAGCAAATATTTTTTGAATTTCTCCAGTGCATATACCATCGATGAACCTTCTCTTTCCGTCGTGGTATAATTTTTCTCTATAGTCAATAACTTCCTGCTAGTGAAGGAAATGGGATGATTGTTCGATCCTTCACCAAGTTGCGTCAATACCACACCAAGCGCGACAGACGATGCGTCGACATGAACATAAAACTCCTTTTTTTAGTATGGAAATACAAGTATTGGCGCAGTAGCCATCTTGTTTTTCAATGTGTTTAGACTCTCTTGGAAGCTCTCTTTCCATTGAAACTTAGCATCTTTTTTCAAAAGCTTTTCCATAGGATCAGTCACCTCTGCATATCCTTTGATAAAAAATTTGTAGTATCCAGTGTGTCCTAATGTTTCTCTCAACTCTTTAACTGTAGCAGGTGGTGGTAGGTCGAGAATGATCTCAATTTTGGATGGTTCGACCAAGATTCCATCGTGATAGATCACATGGACAAACAGAGCTCCAAACGGGGTGCAAAAGATACATTTCTTCAAATTTAGTGAAATTTGATACTGGTGAAAGCGTTCCAACATCATTCTAAGGCTCTCAATATGGCCTTTGAGGAGCCCAAATACTTCCAATCATAGAAGTAGACTTCATGAAATTTGTGTATGAAATATTTAAAGGAAACTACTACAATTCTGGAAAAAATCGCAGGAGCATTCTTAAGAACAAAGGGAATTACTGTATATTGGAAACATCCCCACGTCGCAAAGGTAGTCTTGTGTCGGTCTTGCTTTGCAATCATGATCTCATGGTAACCAGAAAATCCATAAGTGAATGAGTACATTTCTTTCCCTCCGACACTCTCTAGTACTTCATCTGTAAATGGAGTCGGAAATGGGTCATGTACGCAAGCATCATTCAATTTTCTTAGGTCGACACAAATTATTACTTCGCCTGAGGTATTTTTGTCCTAGACTACTATCGTACTAATCCATTTTGATTCATCAATAGGTTCTATAACACCTGCCTCTAGGATTCAGTCCAATTCAGCCTTGACCTTTTCTTTGTATCGTAGATTCAATTAGTATGGTCATTTCTTGACCGGTTTTGCGTCGGGCCTCAAAGGTATATTCATTTTGTCGAGATCTCCGACTATTCCCTTCATTTCTGAAATTTTGGTAGAGAACAGATCCTGAAACTCATGCAATAAATCAGTGGTCTTTCCTACAGTCTCTTCATCGCAATAATCTCCAATATAGGCGAACTTCGGATTTTCAGGCGAGCCAATATTAACTTTCTTGATTTTGAGTGGACTCAAAAATTGGTCAATAGAAATGACAAATCCATCCACTGCACACATACCTTCCAACTCAAGTATGTTTATGTTAAGCGGGTCATCATCATCCGGTTCTCCCATCACATTGTAGTATTCCATCCAATGGTGGATTGCCATGTTGTATTGATGGAAATTTGTCGTTGTGACAGGGATTTCTTCAAATACCTTATTTTCATTACTTGCAGTGTAACATTGATTGTTGGATGATAATCTATGAACTAGAATGTATGTGTGAAACTAGTAGCTAGTTCTTCCCACTCAAGAGTTCCTTGTCGCAGTTCAACATATGTATACCAATTGCTTGGTATCATATCCAATGTATGTATAAAATTGGTAATTTATACTAATGGTATTATTATTATTATTTTAAACATTATACACAATGTGTATTAAATAATTAATAATTAATATAATATATATAAAAGATATATAATAAATTAAGTTTAATACAATTAATATTCCACTAAGCTTTATTCTTTAAGGTGTTTACCTTAATGTTTTCAAACACTTCTTAATAATAATGTGTTGATTGAATTAAAAAAAAAAAATCATTAAATATAGTTAAGGTTTATTATATTGAGTTAAATATTTTTTTGTTTATTAAATATAGTTAAGGTTATTGAGGAAAACAATGTTTTCCTCCTCACCGAAATTCATTTTTTATTAAAATCAACATGGAAATGGTTAAGCGCAATGGTTCCAAAAATACCCACAATGTTTGTTTTAAGGGCAACATGGGAAATGGTTAAGCGCAATGGTTCCAAAAATACCCACAATGTTTATTTTAATTGCAACATGGGAAATGGTTCTAGAAATAATAATAATATATCAATCTTAAATGTCAATCATAATAATAAATATATAAATCTTGAATCTGAGATCGCCCCATATAAATAAGAAACATTGAAGTGGAAGATGGTAAATATTATTATTTTTCTAAATAATGTTAGACAAAAACATGGTTTTATTAAATATAGAGATCTTGAATGTCAGATCACCAGCAAATATTGAACTAGAAAATGGTTTATTGGTTATTATTTTTTCTAAATAATGGTAGACAAAAACATATTTTATTATTTATTTCTAATTAATGTTAGACAAAAATATTTAAGAAAATAAATATAATATATATTATTTGAAATGATTTTATACGATATTTTAAGCTTGGCTGAGTTGCTTTATGATCCTATATTGATTAATATTGATTAAAAAATAAATAAAAAACTTTTACAACATGATAATATCAGTATCAAAAACAACACAGAACTGAGAATCTCAATACAGTGGCACTATCTCGCTGGTTGCTTTATCATCACGTATTCTCTTCTTATTCGAAGGAAAAAAAAAGAACTTTCATGGAGCTTTCTACGTGAAGATTTTTAGGAGATAAAAGAAGAAGGATACGCGTCTACGTCATTATGGCTTTGACTTTGCTGCTTAACCAAGTATTTGTTTTTAGATGGTTTAAATATTATTATTATGTTTAATTATCAACATTTTATATAACATATCAACATTGATATATTATTATTATGTCTAATCATCAACATTTTATATAACATATCAACATTGATAGTTATTTAAAAATGGTGTAGGTTTTAACTTATGTTTTTTTAAAATAAATTTGACTTGGTTAGAATGACAAATACATTATAGGTTGTAGGTTGTTGCCTTTTTTTTTTACATTATTTGGTAGCATGGTAATGTTTGATAGTATTATTTGTGAAGTAGTTTTAAAAGTTTTCAAAATAAACTTTATTTGTTAGTGTGATTGGTTTAATCATTATGTTTATTATGTGCTTCTAATCATTGTTACAGTTGATTTTACCACACATGGTGGATCACACATTTATGGTCTTCCCTGTCCCTCTGCAGACTCTTTAGACCCCATGGACCATTTTTGTACCTTTGATGTTTCCAAGATCATCCCTAAAAACATGCAATAATTGCCATACGCGATATCTAATCCATTTCTCACGGATTTGACCCTTAAACCCGTGAACATCGGGATGTGTGCAAAAGGCCAAATGATTTTGGAGTTTTCCTTGATGTGGATCCGAGTCACTTGTCTATTGGCCTTCCATATGCCTTGACATCGCTCGGATTCGACCTTCCATTACCCCATTGAAGAGCTATATAAGGAACCCTTTGGATATATTGAAAGGGGAAGAATTGAAGAGCAAGAAAACTATAGTCCATTGTTGCCAGAGCTTATACTTGAGTCTGCATCCCTTTGTCCCTTGGAGCACTTTGTGTTCTTCCCAAGCTTGCCTTTTGCTTGTGAGCTTGCTATCGAGAGATGGAGGATTGAAGTGGTGGAGGCCCAAGTGGGGGACTCAGTTTCTCCGATTCGCAGACATGTCGACAGAGGTTGTCACTATTGTAATCTTTGTTTTATATCAATAGAAATATCTTTTCCTGTCCAATAATGTGTATTTAAATGAGCATTTAATCCATGGATGCTTTTAAATGCTTATATGTTATTGATTATATATGCTAGAGTAGGTCTAACACAATTATATATAGCATGCTTGTCTTATTTGCTGAATGTTGAGGAAGCAAATTGCTAATACAAGCGAGAGTGGAAAAGCCCTACATCAACCGTCTGGAATAATGTACGAATCGAGATCCTTTAGTGTTAGGTGTTTGGTTTCTCTTGCATATAGGGAAGGATTGATTTCTAGAGTTAATCTGTCTGTTGTGGTACGCCAAGCCATAGGAATTTCTCTCTGTAACAGAATTGGCGAATCCACTGGGGATGTTCCTTGTTTTTCTTTGGGGTTTGGGGGCACAATGTGCTTGATATTCTTGACTTGCTCTTCGTTTCTCCTTGTTTATGTGTTGCATTTTATAGTATGTTCATCCATTGACACTCCCCTTTATTGGTTTGACCCTTGGCCTGCTTTTTAGCACTGTCTTCTCTGTATACCCAGGTTTTTGGCCAAAAGTCGCGTACATATGTAGATTTTTGGCCAAAAGTCGCGTATACACGCAGGTTTTTGGACAAAATCTGCGTATACATGTAGTTTTTTGGCCAAAAGTCGCGTATATACGCGGTTGTTCTTTAAACAGTCGCGTACATCCTCCCTTTTGGTGAGTTTGATGTTGTGGGAAGTTGTTGGGTGGGTTGTGAGTGTGGTTGGGTCTTCCTTAGTTCTGATGTTTTCTGTTGGATGCTTCTTTTGTGACCAGAGACCGCCTTTTGATTGATTTTTCTTTGAAAGTAGTTTTAGTCATTTATCCTTTTTGTTAAATTGCCATTAGTGCATTACTCTTTTTTGTCTCGGTGTCTTGTTGGGCTTGTGTTTTATACTTGCTGCAGAGACTGAGACTTTTAGATGACTTTTATTACATTTTTCATTCTTTTATATTGAAAAATACAAAGTAGTTACACTCTTAATTGCACCTTAGATATGGATTTGAGAAGGTACTTGCATTGGATTGCTTGGATGAGAGTTTTATTTAGGATTTCATATAGGAAGGATTGCATTGGCATTCGGAAAGGAATATATATTTATGCATCTCATGTCTGTTTTTCATTTGACAAAGATTACACTTAGCATTGTTTGTTATGGTGTGCATATTTACTTCACTACTGAGTCATCACTTCATTAGTTGCACGATGATTTCCCTTTGAGTAATCACAACCAATTAAAATCAACGCATAATAAAATGAACTACACATTTTTCTTTTATAGGGTTCACCAACAAGATTAGGTTTTAGGGTCTTGGAATAGTTCATTGTAAGGTAATTTTCCAAGACTACTGAAGACAAACAATTAGGTGTATGTCCATGTGAGAGAGTGAAACCCTTGGTATAATTAGTGTTTCTCAGGACGCTCCTCTTACAAGGAAGTTAAGCACAAGGCAATGTGAGCGGTTAATGATTGGGATGACCCCTGGTCATAACTGAGTAGCACCGGAGATATTTCCAGGATTGTATTCGTATCTGGGGGCTCTTTTGGGAGTTTTGGGCTTTGCTACCCTGCCCATACGGTCAATCCCACCTGATACTGTCTGCCTGAGCATTGATTATATTGAGGTGACCTTAGTTGCCTTACCTAGTTTATCGAGGGGATACTTCGTAGAGGTTATTTTGCAGGTGTCTTGGCTAGGTAGGGGTCAGACAACATAGTCGCTATATGCGTTGAAGCTGACGACCACTATAATTGGTTACATACCTCCGCTTGTAGTGTATGGGAGTTTCGAGCCTCTCCTAGGAGAGACATACCTGCTTCATTCGGGAGCTCACATATCCTCCCCTTGGTTTTCTTGTATTTTGGCTGTAGATTTTCTTAGGAGTGTGCTCTTTGTGCGCTAGTTGTCCTTTGGGATTGCGGTTACTTGAGTATATTTATGCTCTCTTGAGTTTAGGTCCTTTTATTTTCGGCATGCCTGGTATCCTATCACTCATCCTTGGTCCTAGTGCGGACCCTGGTGTCAAACTTGGGGGCATCACAGCCCCTTACCCTACTCATAGATTTGGGAGTGGTCACATTCTGCCCTCGACCCCATTTGTGGAGGATGTTAACTCCCTTCTCTCGGTCTTTACACCAATGGTCACCCTCACGGGGGTGGTAGTGGATGCGTGAACATTGGGTCTACACATTACTTTCCTTTTTATGTCCCATCATTCACCGCGTTGTTTTCTTTGGGTTCAGTTGTCATGATCATTCCTCCCTATATCTTATAGTTTGGATTCTTTATTGACTATTTTCGGTTGTTTTGGACTAATACGGTTGTCATGTAGGGTCCAATTTTTGTACACTCTCTCCAAGGTTTCGACCCGTTCGTTCCTATCACAGGTATTATGTCTGAACTGGCATATAGGTTAGATTTCACATCTGCTTGCAATTATGCATTTTCTTATGACCGTTCCATCTTAACCTTAGGTACGAACCCATTCCATGGTATCACAAAACCTTCATGCTATTGTTATAAGTGGCACTATGTGAATGGTAGAACTTTCCTATACATGGGTGTCCTAGTTAGCTCTCTTTTGCATTTGGTACCCATGCTGTGAATCCTCTATTAGGTCCGGGAGTCCCTTTTAGTCCCGCCATGTCCTTGAGCAAGAGCCTCACACTCCTCTTGATCCTTTTGCTGGCCTTTGTCCCCAGGACTCCCTTATGTCAAGTTGTAATTGCATTATCATGAGTTTTGTCTTCCTCATCGAGCCTTATGCCGGCTTCTCTAACTTTGATTAGCAGCTATATAGCCCGAGCTTGTCTCATGTGTAGCCACGCAGAGCCATTTTATATATCCTTTGCAGCTTGATTCCCCATTTTTACTAGGAGGGGACTTTCCCCCGAGTGCCGTTATCCTACACATGTGTCCTTGCATTGAGCATAGGTATGTTCCGCTTCTTAGAACTAGTTTGTTTTCCCCTTGACACTCGTCTCCTCCTAGTCTGTAACTATAAAGCACTTTTATTATTTTTCAAGCTTTTCAAAATATTTGAAAAATTCCCCCCCCCCCCAAAAAAAAAACCGGACAAGAAAAGATGTTATTTTTGGCAGCATTCGAGTCGTGTTGCCTTCGAATAGAGCACTGTATATCACATCTGTTGGTTGGGTTAATAGTTTGAATTTAGGATTTGTACTCATTTCTCTAAGTTTATCTCCACCGACTGGTTAAGCTTCCAGTCCCTATGGAGCCTCTATCGATGCCTCATGTGTCGCAAAGATGTCCCAGTTTTGTATATTGAGTTTATGCTGCCTACATTCAGTCACCATTTTCCTTTATTCTCTTGTTCGAAGGTAGTTGAAACCTGAGTCGGCCATTCCTCAGTTATCTTAACTTTGCATGTCGGCCATTCCCGGTACAGTTACTGGTTCATGCACATTATGATCGAGTCCTTCCACATTATACAACTTTGCTGAGTACCTCATGTTGGATGATGGGGGATGCCTTAATTCCCTCCTTCCAATGGATTTCATCTCATCGACTTCATATCATTTATTCTGGGATAGGAATCTAGAGTCATTTTTTGAGTGCCTTGAGACTTGCAGTCACCAGTGGCAGGTTCTCTCGCCATCGACAATTTTTTGGGAATACATCAATGTCCCCTGATCGATGGATTCTCTCAAGTGTTCGACCTCAACACATTTATTCACACTTGTTAGTTTGCACTCTAGTACCTTGATTCCCATTTTCATTGTCGGTGGGTGATCTCGCGTCTGTTAACAGTATACATCAATGATCGGTAATCAGACAATGGACTACTATGTTCGACCTCGACACCTCTATTCACATAGTAGGACATGTACCCGTAGCAATTTGTGTAGAAGACCTTCCAGACGGATGGCATCTCATATATGCTACCTTCTTGATCGTGCTAGTGTTCATGAGATTTCAGCTCTCGTGACTTGATTCCAGTATATGTCAAATATTTTCAGCCATTATGGAGATCTTGATCCATTATATATCTTCAGCTTTCATGGAGATCATGATCCTTTGTATATCTTCATCATGGAGATTCTGAGCTATCTATATTGTACATGGCGATGACCACACATGTCATATTTTGTATCATGCCTATTCATGGCCATTGTACTCTTATGCATCCGGGACTACTACATCTACTTGCAGTTATGTGCAGAGTTTAATCATTGTATTGTACTAATTGGATGGCTAGTTCTTCCACTTGGTTCTTCATCACTCCACTTCTGGGATGGACTTATAATGTATTTCGGCCATCGTATGATCCCTCTGACCTCACACATTAGGGGGCATCTGTTACAGTTGATTTTACCACACATGGTGGATCACACCTTTATGG
>LPNX011019648.1:346076-409947 GCA_001517045.1 Pseudotsuga menziesii | reverse complement strand
CCCCCCCCCATCTAACATCCACGAGGGGGAGCATTACCCAGACCCAAACTTCCATATCTACCATGGTGCATCAACAGGTGCATCACAATAGTTTCATAGCCTTAGCATGTAGGGAGCGAAACCACCTATACTATGAAACGAGATCTCGACACGGCTCTTGTTTTTCTCTCTCCTAATTTTAGTAGCTATTTTTACCTCCGATTCAAAAATGGTTAATACCAGTATGAGACATTTTCATTTTGAGACATTTTTTTGGGCCTTGGAATCATCTTTGTCGTAAAATATTTTTAATTTGTATTTTCAAGTGCATTTTTTAGAAATTTAACAAAATAACATACATTTAAAAGCAAGTTATAATGAAAAACATATGCATTTTGCAAATTTTTCTTAAAATTAAGACATTTTTGTGGACAAAATAAGACATTTTTATTGACAAAATTGTAAAAAATCTGGAAAATAAAGACATTTAAAACCAATTTCAATGGATTTTGAGATATGTTTTGTATAAAAATGATACTATTTCATATTATTTACCAAAAAGTGTCGATTCACATAAGTTCAAGAAAAACTATACCATATATTTGTAAATGACATATTAAAAACATTATATATAGAAAATTTATTTCTAAAATAAAGTTTGAAATTCAAAACATTACTAATATATCTTATCAAAAAATTGTAAGATTTAACAAATTTTCTTCAAGACATTAAACTAATCAACAATATCATGCAAGCCAAATTCTTCATAGAAATTAGAATTTTATGGAGCTCGGATTTCTTCAGAGACATCAATGTTCTCTTCTATTGGGTCTTCTATGTCTGCAAGATTACAAAAGTGCTCCTTTCCAAATATCCCTCCTAATGGGGGTTGAGTCTCTTTTGACATCTTCGCCACAAGTGTTTCACTAAACTCTCATTTCTTCAAACCAACTTCTTGCAATTCATCTTTAATAACTTTAATATCATTAATTCTTTGGTTGATGTAATTGCATTTTGGATATGGAATTTCTTTCTTTTTGTAAGGATCATGCTATTTTTGTACCTAATCACCAAAAACAAAAGAAAATAGTTTAGTCAAATAGCATAAAGAATCATACTTAAATAAAAATAATGAAGAATAAAAAACAATAAAACCTGAAATATGTAGATTTTGTAAGTGAGAACAAAAGTAAGACCCAATCTCACAAAACTAAGACCCAATCTCCTTATCTTGAAAATGTATCTATGAGATAATTAATCAACGATTGTGGGTTTTGATTTTTTAACTAGTACATCATAAGTCTTGACATCTCACTATACTTTCCTTAATTATTTTTTATTTATTAAAAAAGATTCATAAATCTCATATTTTGTCCAAGTTGCAAAATGTATCACTAAAAAATGAATCATTGGTGGAGCTACATTTAAGTATAACAAAAATATATAAAAGATATAAAAAACAAAACAGCCAAACAAAAATAATGTAAAAAAACTAATGTATTAAAAAAAATAAAAACAAAAGTATAAAAATGATATTTTAAACTTCAATATTTTGAAAAACAAAAAAAAACTAAACAAATAAAGAAATAAACTAAAATAAAACTAAACTAAACTAAAATAAAAACAAATAAAGTAAACAAATGTAAACTAAAATAAACTAAAATAACAAAAATAACAAATAACAAATTAAAAAACAAAGCAACAAAAAACAAATAAAATAAAATAGGTAAACATTAACTAAGATGGAGTGTAAAAGGGGTAGGTGTCACCCCTCCCTACCCCCTTTTACACGCTACCTCCACCATCCTCCCACCACTCCACCCTTTCCCCTCCTCTCCACATATATGATGATGATGATGATGGTTAATGTCCCATGAGACCAAAATTTGGTCTATCGAAACCTAAAGAAACAAATTATTTAGTTTGTTTTAAAACTGTATTCCTACGCTCAAAGAGCTTGGAGATAATTATCTTGAGCTCACTATAATTTTGACATGTTAAAAGGAAGGTTGGTATTGCAAACAAAGATTATGAAACTAAGATCTAATGTGGGTGTACGCAAGGCACTCTAAGAGGAAGTGATTTTAATCCTCAATGTTCATATTCTCACAGAGATGGAAGATCCTTTCCACCCATGGCGTTTTAGGATCTGCCCAACGACCTATTTCATTCTGGAGCTCATGCGAGTTCGTTCTTATATTGGATATATTAATTTTTTTCTTTTAACTAGTTAAACGAGAGAGATGCTTTTGATCTTTTAGAGTAGGGTTGATGACCTCCTTAGAGTATCTTAATTTTCTTTTAGCCTCTAAATATTTCTCACACCATATTTTCTCTTTAAACTTATAAGTAACGATATTTTTCATGTTATCAATATTTTTCAATGCAACATTTTTGTCGATCTCCCAATGGTCTAACGAGGCCCTCGTATCTTTATACCAACCTCGCTTGAGCTTTAGGTGGTTTTGGATAGAATTTAAAGCTAGCTTAAGAAGTCTATGGTCTCCCATGTGTTATTGATTTTGTGATTGTACAAGATGAGACTAGTCATAGCTATGCTCTCGATAGGGGAAAAACCCACCTCTATAAGGAGAATGGGGTAGAGTGTATTGATTTTAATTTTGATGTTATACATATTAAAACGCTTCTGGATTTGCTCAATGTTTCTCCACGATTCTCTAGAGATGCTACAACTCCAAACCTCATAGCCATACAAGATAACGGGAGCGACTAAAGTTTCAAAGAGGAGCTTCTTTTTATCCTACATCACATGCTTTGCTGCTTTACAATTATTTTCAAGACCAAAATAAGCTTTCCACCCTCCATTAATCCTTGTCACAATGTTATAGTTCTAGTTGAGTTTGTGATGAATATCAATTCCTACGTCTTTGCAAGAATACACTTCCTCCAAGTTGCTATTGTCACACACAAGTTAGCATAAGTGTCCTACTTGGATTTGATAATCATAACTTTTGTTTTGTGATTGTTAACAATCATACCCATGGTAGAGCAAAAATCCTTAAGAAGTCTTAGTTTCTTATCAAGATTAGATGGACACCTTGCTAGAAGAAAAATATCGTCAGCATAGAGAAGAAGGATGATGACTATTCCATCTAGGATCATGCTAGCACAACGTAATTCCTCTAAACAACCTTCGAGCTTATCGATGTAAATGCCAAATAGGGCAGGAGAGAGGGGGAAACCTTGTTTAGCTCCAATATTACAGTTTATATCTTTTGACCACCCCTCATTTCTCTTAAACTTGGTAATGACATTATTGTATAACCTTATTGCGGAATCTCTCAACGCGAAAGGAACCTTTATCTCTTCTAATCTATTCGAGAAGTTATTTCTAGGTACCGTATCAAAAGCCTTTCTAAAGTCCACAAAAAAATAAAAGAGTTTGGATTTATCTTTACAACATTCCTCCACAATGATCCTAAGCGTAATGAGGTGGTCCGTTGTTGAGTGTTGTGTTCTAAGACCCGTTTGTCTTTTAGCCTTCTTACCTTCACTTTAAAGTCATATCAACATCTTCTTTTCCAATATAATACCATATAACTTGGCTAAGAAAGGGCTAATCATAATTGTCCACTAATTAGAGGGGTTATTTGTATCCCCACTTTTAAAAATAAGAATATTGAGGCTCGAGTTCAAGGTTTAGGGAACCCTTTCTTCACCGCTTTATTTTAAATATTTTTGTTTTTGTTTTTATTATTTTGTTTTCTTTACAATATTTGTTTTAAAAAAATTACTTTTAGAGTGTGTTTTTTATAAATATTAAAAACATTAGTTTTTACATAATTTCTTTTGTTTTTTACTTATTTCCTAAAATGTCTTTTCATAACTAAAACAAAACTAAACTAAAATAAAATAAACAAAATAAAAAAAAACAAATAAACTAAACAAAATTAAACTAAAATTAACTAAAATAAAATAAACTAAAGAAAAAATATAAACTAAAATACAAAATAGGTAAATATTAAGTGTAAAAGAGGGTAGGGAGAGGTGGGGCTATTATGATAATTGTGCCACCCCTCCCTACTCCCTTTTACACACCACCTCCACCATCCTTCCACCACTCCACCACCACCTCCCACTCAACTCGTCCCCCTCCCCTCCACCTATAAGTGTGATTTTTATTTTTTTTTTTTTTTTTTTTTTTTTTTGTTTTTCTTTACAAGATTTGTTTTTAAAAAATTACTTTTACACTTTGTTTTTTATAAAGTTTAAAAACATTAGTATTTTTACATAATTTCTTTTGTTTTTTACATATTTCCTAAAATATTTTTTCATAACTAAAACTAAAACTAAACTAAACTAAAATAAATTAAATAAAAAAAAAAAACAAAAAAACAAAAAAAACTAAAATAAAATAAACTAAGAAAAGTAAAAGTAAACTAAAATAATCTAAACAAAACAACAAAAATAACCAATAACAAATAAAAAAAACAAAAAAATAAAAAAAACAAAACAAAATAGGTAAACATTAACCAATGTGGAGTCTAAAAGGGGATAGGGAGGAGTGACGCCCGACCCCCTTTTACACACCACATGCACCACCCCCCACCACTCTATCACCACCTCCCACTCAACTCCTCCCCTCCCCTCCCCCTATAATATAAAATGCTAATTTTATTATTTTTGTTTTTGTTTTTATTACTCTCTTTTCTTTACAATATTTGTTTTAAAAAATTTACTTTTACATTTTGTTTTTTATAAAGATTAAAAACATTAGTTTTTGACATAATTTGTTTTGTTTTTTACTTATTTCCCAAAATATTTTTTTATTTTTTAAGAATTTTTAACTTTAATCATGTCTTTATTTTTAGTAAAAAAATTTAAAAAATGTTTTAACCTTTTTTAGAAGTTGCTTTCATTTTATTTACATAAAAAAAAATTGGGCAAAATTTATATGAATTATTTGCTGTTATATGGTCTAATATCCTAGTTCATTATGAATCCCATCATAGTTTCTTTGATTTTTTATGGTTAGAGTGGTGAAATTATTTATGTTTTCTTTTTTGGTTTAATATGCAAGTTTTAAAAAAGTTGTAATTTATTTCTCGAAGAAATTTTTTTTTCCAATTTAGGGGTTGATTTTAAATTTTTTGTAAACCACAATATGGGATGTTTACGCCATGGCTCTATTATTTACCCCGAAAAAAAAAGTTTATACTATTATCAACACTTTTCTATTTGGGGGGTGTTTTTGGTGTTTTTTATGCAAAAAAAATTATTTTTATGGCTAGAGTTCTCGTTCTTAGTATAAAGTTCTCATTTAATAGAATAAGTGGTTGTGAGAATCAACTAATGTTAAGGGAGGACATGGGACTTCAACCCCTATATTAGGGTCCATCACGAGGGATTCACCTTGTTGAGCAATATCTTATCACATTGATTCATAAAGGGGGTTTTTTTAGTTATGAAAAATAATGCCACTATATTGTAGGTATTGGGGGGAGAGGAGTAGGGTATGGGGGGTTTATAGGTATTGGGGGGTTAAAAAAGGGGTTTCTATTGAAAATAAGGAATATATCATAAAAATAGGGTTTTTTAAATTGGGAGTATGTATTGAGAGCACGGATCAACAAAATGATTTTTGTAGGTAATTATCAATATCTAGTGAAATTAGGGGTATTCTTTAATATCCCATGAACGAATGAGCTATGACATGGTTTCACTGAGTGAAGACCCCATGGGTTCCATGCAATAGAGATAGCATGGAGACTCATGTCTCCCACATAAATGTTCAAATTGTGGGAAGAGTTATTATGGGGCAACAAAGACCATCATACATGATACTTATATGGAGACGATTTTGTTACAGGTTGTGGTACCATATAGTGACGATTATTGTACAGGTTGTGGTTCCTACATTTTATGTTTTTACAAGTTGTGGTACCATATAGTGAGGAAGCTTTTTGGGTGGATGCATCACCTTCTTCTTAGGTATTATGTGTGAAGTTAAATCTTGTTGAAATGTGAATTTTGTTAAATCTTATTTAAATGGTTAAATAATTTTTTTAAAATGTGTATGCAGGTGGCCTAATTCCCTTATGGTTAGACAATATCACCATCACATATTCCACCGTTGTCGAATTTCTACCCATCATATTTCCTAAGAGGTTCAATAAGTTTGGCCTTTTTCTAGTTTTCCCTAGCTCTTAGGATAAAATTTTCATCTCCTTCCATACTAGATGGAACACTACTACCCCTACTACTTTCCATTCAAGGCATTATCCATGCCCATCCCTTTGGGAATTATCCCCGCCTTCCCATTCAACATTATCTTGCCATATTTGTTTCTTGTTGGCTCATTTTCCATTTTATTGAGCTCACTTCGGATTAGTGTTCTTGAGTTTCTTTTGGCTTGTTTTCCATTTTGTTGTGCTCACCTTCTACACACTCAGTTACATTAGGTTTTCAATATTTCTATGATCTTAAGCCTACACCTGTTTTAATTTAGACTTAGTTAGTTTTTATCCTATAAGGTACTCTCTAAGGCTTTGGGGTGAACCGCCTCAGTTCATACCTTTAGATTCTACAAACGACTCTTCATGCCAGACCTCAAATTTTCACACTAGTACACCATCACCTGAATTTGAATCCTTATAGTTAGAGTCAAATGCACATTCACATACTAGTACCACCATGGTTATCTTTTCTCCCACATATGGAAAAGTGAATCCTCTTACAGTAAATCCCTTGACTAGAAACCCACCTACATGAAACCCTCCCACTAGAAACCTCCCATGGGCGATCCACCCACTAGGAACCCCCCAATGGGGAAACCTCCCCTAACAAATTATCTTTTAAGAGGTCCCACAGCTGGAATTTTTCCATTTATGGCTAGCATCAATCTCCCTAATTTGGTGAGGATGACCAATATCTGATACACCATGATCCAACTTGGCCCCTTGTGCCTCCCAAGCTTCCGTCGGACATCGCAAAGTTTGATGTTAAGGCTAGGGAAGATCCCCAAAATCATGTCACATCTTTTTAATTATGGTGATCTTCAAACAACATCGTATACAATTCCATGAGTCTACTCTTGTGTGAGAGGACTCTAACTGGTGTTGCTGCTAGGTGGTATATTGACCAATCCCGTGGAACACATCGTAAATTCATGTTGTTGGATTCTAGTTTCTTGTTGTTCTTTCAGTTACCCATATGATATGATGATAGAGTGGAAATCCTTCTCTCTTATCGACATAACTCCACTACCCACATCACAGACCACATCCATGAGTGGCGTAGGTGTTGAAGTCTGTGTAAGATCAAACTTGATAGCATGATATTTTTAGACTAGTTTCAGATATCACTACTCCCTGCCATCCCCAAGGATTTGGCCTCTAAACAAACTCAAATTGAGGAAGAGGCTATCCTAAAAGATCAACAGTTCAACCTAATATATGTGTAGTCCAATTTTTGTATACCATCATCCTTGATGCTCCTCGTGAAGACTCCTCTCGAAAAGATCCAATGGAGCATTCCCATGCCGTGGATGGTATCATTAACACTATCGTATCCTAGCACAAATTGTATGTACCTTACCCTCTCTCCATGATTAGTTATGCATATAAAATTTTTCCCAATGTAGTGCACCCCGAATAAGGCTTGTAGTGCACCCCAAATAAGGCTAGGTCAGCACTCTGAGCTGTCACCCATATTTATCATGTTCTTCATTACACACATGAATGCATAGTTGGGTTGTTCTATATCTCATAGACTTATTAGATGATTTTGGATCTAGTGGATATTATTAAGATCTCTCTATCTAATTAATACAAAAATATTAAAGTGTTCTAGTATAAAGACTTAACAACTTGCCAAAATGACTCCCAACATAATCAAAGTATGTGTAGATTCATTTGCTTACCAATAAATAATGTCGACATTATTTCAACACTTGGAAGTTAGAGCATAGAACTCTTTTTCATAAGTATTGTAATGGCATCATTATTTGAGAACATATACTAGAGTAGAGAACATTTTGTCATAAGTATAATATTCAAGTTTGAACTTATATAGAATCTTTGAATGGAAAGTTACTCAATGGTCACCTTATTTTAAAATTGATATAATTATTTATACCGAAGAATCTATTTTTATTTTCTAATGACTCATATATTTGGTAAACTATTGAGAAAGTTGTGTCATACACTTTGTACCAAAATAGTTATCTCCATAAATGTGAAGTAGTGGTAGTTATCTCCATAAATGTGAAGTAGTGGTAGGGAATAAATGGTTAATGGTGGAAGGAAATAGATGTTGAGTAGTAGTAGTTGGCCAATAAATTGTTGGTGGTCCAAAATGTAGAATAAGAAAACAATACATAATTTATTGTTTTGGTATGCCTATTTTTTGAGTTCTTAGATTGAAGGGATTGAGAATGAGTTTTTAACTTATTATTATGTTCTAAAAAATTTTCCAAATTTTTTAAATATATTATTGAAAGCATGGAGACTATGAAACTTAACGTAATATTTTTATTAGTTTTTAAATAATACATTGAGTGTGCTTTAGAGTTTATGGTTTTTCTCTTGGAAGAGTTGTTTAATGGTTGCATGTTTATATGTTGTTTATTAATGAAACTATTTTTTGTTGTTGTACATTTTCTCTAATTGATTAGTGTAGAAAGCATATTCCCACCATATTCCATACTTATGCTTCTTTTCATTTGGTATTAGAACTTAGTCACCTAGAATTCAAGGTATGAAGGGAAAGTATTTTTGATCTAATATTTCTTTGAGTGGAAGCTTGTGCAAAAAAGAAATCTTATTGAAGTGAAATGGAAAACAAATAGAGGTTAGAAATTGAGAAGTTTAATGAAACTAACTTTGAGTTATGGAAGTTAAGGATGGAGGATTACTTCATAGATTAAGATTTATGGATGCAATTTAAAGATCCAAAATCAAACCCCATGGCATGGAATATGAATATTGGGAAATGTTGGAGAGAATGGAAAGAAGAATTATTATACTCTATTTTCTAATTCGGTTTTATTGAGTGTTTAAAAATAACAACCACAAAAACTCTCTAAAACAAAGTTAGGTAATTTGTGGTAGATTAAATGTTTGGTTAATAACAATTTTCTACAAGAAATTTTGTTTTCCTTAACAATGAGTGATATTTTTTTTAGTCAAGAATTTGAATGATTTTAATACTATTATGACCAATTTATCTCACATGGAGTGAAGAGTATATGGATGATTATTGTATGACTATTTTATGTGCATTGTCAATTTCATGGGACAACCTAATAATCACCGTTCGAAGCATTGTAAAGAAATTGCAGCTTGATGGGGTGAGGAAAATAACTTCTGAATCCACCATTGAAGCATTGTTTTTTTATGGAATATCAAATAAGAAAGACAAGAAAATGAAAAAAAAAGATCTAATTCCAATGGGAGACCCAAACCTCTTGGAAAGTCTAAATTTAGAAGGCCAGGAATTTCAAAAGAGATCGAAAGAAAGAGAAAAAAAGAACAAGAGGGAAAATAATTATTCTAAAAAAGAATCCACAAAATATTTATAGGAGAATGGTGGTGTAATGTCCCCAAAAGTTGAAAATAATATATTTTTTTTATAGGCTAGTGAAAACTACCCCAAAGGGGATCATTATTACTAATGCGGAATTTCATGTGCTACTTATACTTTTGATCTCTTCAGAAACTGCCCATACTGTCATGTTACTCTCTTATCCATTCAGTGATTATTAGTTCATTTAATTCTTATGTCTTAATTTTGTTATTTAAACTACTCATACACCTTAGTTATTACTATCGGTGAATTAATGAATTGTATAGATCATTATTTTGCTCCTGTACATGTGTACTTTGTTTATTTAATAAAAACTAACTTAACTTTGTTGATGGGAACAAGGTGGTGGAGTGGCGAGACTTGTTCTCCCATGACGATCTGAGAGGTAAGGTCATTCTTTGTTATGCAAGCTTAATTAGTTCATACGAACTAAGGCACCTTATTTATTGACTCATAGGTTACTCTTGCATCATCGAGATTATTGGTTACTTGAAGCAATTCAGTTCCTAGTTATACTTCTAGTTCCACCTTGCACTTTTATTACTATTTTGTTTTACGACTCAAGTAAGCGCTATGTTCGTTAATTATATTTCTTAGTTAATTAGCCAGACGCGGTGAATTATCTTACTGTCCTTACCATTATAATTATCTATCTATTGGTTAATTATTTACTCTTCTCTTGTTTCTATCTTGCACGCCTGCCTTGGTTACGAGTTTGGAAAACTAATGCTTGTTCCTCTTAGCAACGAAATCATGGCATACTAAGTTTTCCATGATTCCTAAATATTGCAAAACTTAGACTAAAACCCTAAGCGAATACACTACCTATATGAACTAGCATAAAGGGCATGTGATAACATAAAACTTTGATGCTAAGGGATACATTGTAAACACTATACCATAGTGTTAAGGTCTGTGCATACTATAAGGTGGGGAGACTATGGTATAAATACCATGTCATTAGCACTAAGCATGCGCTAACATATGAAGCTAGAGAAACTATAGGATAAAGGGTTTAAACATTAGACTTGGTTGGTATATGGTATATTGTTGATCCACAAACTTATGGTGAGGGTTTATGGATGCGTTAATGGCCACCAGCTGGTGCCATTAATGCCATTGGGGTTTGTGAAAACACTTGGCAAGGACTTGGACATTCTCTGTTTGTGCATTATGTGGTTTTGGCTTTGTGGTTTAGTGTGGCCTTTGTGCATTTGGAAAGGGAGGCGACCTCCATCGATTCGCAGGTAAGCTAGACTAGCTCTGTGTAAAATGCATTGCTTTTTTGTTTTCTCCATGGCACGGTCACGCTTCTCATGCCATCGTGGAAGTGTTTGCAGGTGGAAACGAAGGCGCTCTGGGTTTTGAAAAGGGCTACATTGTCGATTTGGGATTGCTTCTTCACTACCATGGTAAGCCTGCTAGCAATATTTACTTGCCTCCTCTCGTTCTGGGCATTTCTGATTTGGGATTCTTTACAGGGTTGAGGTTTCGTGTGGCACTTTTTGACTCTGCCTCCAAGGTTTATGATGTAGCTTGCTCTGGGTTTTTGGTTCTTGTTGAGAGGTTTGGCATTTTTGGTCCGTGGATGCACCATTACATGTAATGGTGCCATAGCTCACAGATTTTCCATTTAACATTTTTAGTAGTTTTACTAGTGTAAAAGAGGATTCGTGCCTCACTATGTAAATACACTACACGTTGGATTTTATGTAAATACTGTAATGTGTTATGGTATATACGATTTCATTCAACATTTATAATAGACTAGTCTATGTAAAATTTAGGACTGTGTGGTTATCTAAATGCTGCGTTTTAACATGCTGACTTTGCTAGGTTCGATTCGCGGTTTTCAACCTGTGGAATTTACTCTGTGTATAAATAATGTTTTGGGTTTTGGAATTATGCACAACACTCCATTTGTTTTTTTTGTATTTTAAGTTGGGAAAGCTTCTAGAGATTGGGGCGTTATGCCATGGGCTGCACCACTGTAGCAATGGTGCCATAGCCCATTGGCTTGCCACCATATGCTCTGTGTTGGCGTTAAATGGAGGCTGTGTTTTTAGACAAAGTATTGAACTTTTGGTTTTGTATTGGCTCTGCGTGGGTACAGGCCATGCCATGAATGGCATGTGCCTTTCCCAATGACTGCGATAGCTTTAGTTGGCATTTTAATATGTAATTTGTTTATTAAAAGGATATGGATGTAAAAGCTAGGGTTATGGAAAACCCACGATATTGATTTGGTTATATAGCATGACTGTGTGATTAGATTGGAAACTTGGCTAAGGCTATAGCTAGGGTATTTATGACCTCACTGTTAGTGTATGCGTTGTTATTTATATGGAATTTGGCACAGTTTAAAATACAGCCCACATATATTAGATGTATAGCATGGACTGTATAAAGATGGTTATGCAATTTTCTTACTGTTTGTGTATAAAATGCTTATGGTTTGTTATTAGTGTTTTTTCCTTGAGTTTGGACATCCATAGGATTTTGAGGTCGCGACCTCTATTGGAAAAATGGGTTTTAGTTATTAAATGATTAATGTGATGCGACGGTTGTATGTAGATTTATATGGGACCTTTAAACACTTTATGTTTTTATAAAGGATGACTATAATAATACGACTGTGGATTAAACATTTGAGTTATGTAAATGGATATGATTATTGACTTAGCGATTTGGAATGTGGAATTTATATAATAAGACAAAGGTTTGATATTGGACCACATGGATGGTCACGATTCCTTCTCTATTGGTTAATTATGATTATGTTTATTTAATGGAATGTTATGATAGTTAGTTTGTACTTGTTGAGATATACCTTGAAGGTATTTAATGAGTTGTTATCTTAGATTTAGTTTTTGTTTGTACTTAAATGATTTAGTTTAGAATATTTAAATTATGTACTTTAGTTTATAAATAAAATAAATAGTAAATTAATTATAAAACTATTTGAATACTATTATATATGTATTTCTATATATATTCAACCTATACTTCTGAACGAATTTTGAAATTAAAACAACCCTCTGCTGACAAATGAAATATGTCAGCAGAGTAATGCAACCTTTAGAACAATAATATGCTAACTGGTAACAAAACCTAGATATAGTACACATAAACTAAGCATGGAAATAATACAAAAATCAACTCAAAAGTACAAACCCTGGTAATGTACAACATATAATAAAAATTCTCCATCCTATGATAGTAAATTGCAAATACAAACCCTAGCAGATTGTCAACCATAAAACTTAACCATTAGGGTTAGAAATTTCATTGCAGCCATTACTTAACATAAACAATAATGAAACTTTAGGAAAGAAATAGAATAGGCCTTCAAGGGTTTCATACCTGAATTTGAAGCTTTGACAATGGCTGCACCTGCACACTTAAATAACCAGCATCAATGCAGATCTGACCTCTGTTTGATGACCAAATCACTCGGGAACTACCATGTTCCTCCCAACCATGACCCATAACCGTTCTTGGTTCTAATCCGGATCCCCTTGAGCTGGACTCCAACATGCAAGTATCTTAGAGCTCCTAAGGTAGGGTTTCCTAACTCGTAATCAGTTCAAAATCAATCCTCTTTTCCTTGCAAGAAACATTCTCCAAAAAAACCCTTGAGAGAAAAACATGAAGAATAATAATTCTCCTAGATGAAACCAGAACCCCAAGCCTTTGCTTGGCTTGAGACTTTATAGACATACTTTTTAGTCAAAGGGGCAGTTAAATCAAGAAATCCTTGATTTCTTGATTTAACCCTTTTAAATTTGCTGGGGTAATTTTCAATTCTTAATCTAGGAACTTTTAACTAGTTCCTAGTTAGTATTTCATAGATATTTCACTATTTATTAATCCTTTAATAATAAATAATAATTGGTGGAGCTTCTCTTCTTTCTTTCTTCAATTATATAATTAATCATAATTAATTCTTTATACATACAATGTATAAAATGCATAGTATTAAAATACTTGTTAACATTTGTCTTCGGGCATCATGTATCATGATCCCTAGACTTAATGACACTTCTTTATGAAGGTCAAGTAGATAGATGGCTCAGGTATACTAGGCGAGGAAACTCTAAAAATCCTTGCATGTTGGATTTCCCTCGTATAACGTGGTAGTTCTTCAGTACTTGAGGAGAATACAAAAATTCAAAATTTCATCTAATCACTTAAAAATAAGTATGATGAGATCAATATTTTTCTCGAGTCATTTTCACTTGGAGGTGATTTTAATCTTTTCAGTAACCCCTAGCGCTTACCAGAGCCCATACTCAATGCTTATAATAGGGAGTTATAAACATAGTGCAATTCCAGATCTCTCGCTCAACACTAAATTCTAGGATGTACTTGTACGATACACCTAGGGATACAATGGCCAAGGATCCGATGCTCTAGAGCTTATGCTCAATATCAACATGGAATGCTCCAGAGCTTATGCCCAACATTTCCAATTATATTTTCATGTGTTCCAGATATTTATGCTCAACACAAATGTAAGTACTCATGTGATCTAGAGTATCTCACTCAACACAAAACATCTCATCGATCATGTGTTTCAGGGTCCACACCTAACACCAACATTTCATCAATCATGTGCTTTAGGGTCCATGCCCAACATAACCAACATATATACACATATATCATCAACAATTTGCTTACACCCAATATACAAAGCAAATCATCATGTTCATATGCAGTGGGGTCTTTGACCCAATATAAAAAAAAAGCATCAGTATAGAAATCATGATCAATAGGCTCATGCCTATAAATGGTGGGTATAAAATTCAGGATATTACATCCCTCCCCGCTTAGGACAACACCGTCCATGGTGTTCTATGGACTCTAAATGATATCATGAAACAAGGCGGGGTAAGCCTTTCTCATGGTGGCCTCATTCTCCCAGGTAGCCTCATCTACCTCAAAGTGCTTCCACTGCACTTTCAATTGGACTACAGCGTGCTTCCGAAGCTGCACTTCTCTCTTGTCCAATATATGCAAAGGCTTAGGGGAAAATTCCCCCTAAGGTTCCACCTGTAATAATGACCAATCAATGACATGCTTAGTGTCATAAACATATTTCTTTAATAAAGATGCATGGAAAACATTATGAACTCTTAAGTGCGCAGGTAATGCTAGTTCATAAGCCACTAGTCCTTTCTTGGCCAGAATTTCAAAAGGTCCACAAAATCTAGGTGCTAACTTACCACACCTACCCAAGCTCAACAAGCTTCGTTTTTTTTTCACTTTCAAGTAGACATGCTCACCTACTTGATAGTATTTATCTTTTCTTTTCTTATCTGCATAACTTTTCTGATGGCCTTTGTACCTCTTTAAGGTTTCCCTAGACCTTGGTAACTATCTGTTCCAAGTCCAATAACAGGTTAGGCCCTAAAATGGGCCAATCCATCGAACTGTCCCAAGTAACTGGGGTCCTACACTTTCGTCCATAAAGTACCTTGAAAGGACTCATCTTGGCAGAATCCTGATAGCTGATGTTATATGCAAACTCTGCAAGGTGCAGATAATCCTCCCACTTGGTGGGGTTTTTCATGACATACATTCACAGCATGTCTTCAACAATTTGGTTTACTCTTTCAGTCTGATTGTCCATCTGCGGGTGATAAGCAATGCTAAAGTTCAGCTGCATCTCTAATCCATAGAATAAATATCTCCAAAAGTTTTTTGTAAACTTAACATCTCGATCTAAGATAATGATTTGGGTATCCCATGCAATCTAAATATCTCTTTTAGGAAGATATCGACAATGTTCATGGCCTTGTAGGTCAATTTTATGGGGATGAAGTGTGCTGCCTTTGACATCTTGTCAATGACTACGAAGATGGAATCATTTTGCTTCTTTCTTTTCAGTAAGATAGTAATAAATCGATACTAATAACCTCCCACTTCCATTCCAGAATGGGAAATGGCTGTAGCAATCCTGAAGAATGCTGGTGCTCAGCTTTAACTAGATGGCATTCTTAACATTTCGCAATAAACATTGCAATGTTGGCCTTTAACTTAGGCCACAAAAATTGTCTCTTAATGACATATATCATCTTTTGATATCCTAGGTGCCCCAAGTAGGGTTCCCTATGAAATTCTGTGAGGATGCTAGACCTAATGTCCCCTCCATCTGGAACATACAATCTATCCTTGGAACATAGTAGTCCAGAGCCATCCACCTTGTATTCCTTTTGTTGTTGAAACAACCGGTCCTCTTGGAATTTCTTGAGGATTTCCACATAGAACGGGTCAACCTCGTTGTTCTAATCTTCTCATGCAAATCTGCATCAGTTTGACTCAAGATATCCTCATATATCATATGAGTTCATCAAGTCAAAGCATTGGCAACTTTGTTCTCCTTGCCCTTAATATGCTTTAGTTCAAAGTGATACTCACTGAGGAAAGCCAACCATCTAGCTTGCCTCGCATTCAGATTGGGTTGATCGAATAAATACTTTAGGCTCATTTGTCAGTCTTTAGAAGGAACTTCCTTCCCATGGGGTAGTGCCTCCACATCTTCTGTTGGGATTAGGGTAGACCCGGGTTCTATACTTTTGTCTTTGCACCAACAAAAGACCCACAGTGTTGGCCCTTTCGGCAACAACCTGCGAATAGGTTGCAGTCTCACCCAAAACAACTATGGGGTGCCGCAGAATCAAGTTTCTGCAAGTAGAAGAGGGATATTACTGTACCTTTATCCTTTTAACAAATAATAATCATACAATACAGATCTTCAACATTCACTTATATAGGTTCGCAGTTAGATAAACAAACAGTGCATTGCTTAACCCTTAACTAGGAATTCACAGCGAAGTTAGTATTTAGCAGTGATCTTACTTATCAGTTATCTACTTATCAATGCATAAAAGAACATAATAGAGACAACACAAAATAAAAACAACACAAGATATAACGTGGTTCACCCCCAGTTTAGGGGCTACATCCACAGAAATGTGTTTTATTCAACTCTTTACAAAAACCACAGTTCTGATCTGCGCACTCAGCTGCAGATCCCTTCAATTCCTCAAGCTGTGCACTTAGCTGTAGATCTTTGCGCACACAGCTACAGATCTTCTTAATCACCCAAAACCCTCTACGCACATAGCTGCAGAGGTCGTCCACGCACACAGCTGGGACTTAACCTTTCTTACAAAACTAGCCTTAGCTTCGCATCAAATCATCTTACATTAAAAGCCTAACCTGACTCTTTTATGAAAGTGCTTATTTATACAAGTGCACTTATTACAAAACCATGGGCTTAAACCATGGGCACCCCGAACCCTAAACCCTGGACTTAAACCATGGGTTAATTACAAAAAGAGGGCTTTGACTCAACCCCCACACCCCTAAGATTATTTTGACTCGCAACTCCGCTTATAAGCTTCCACAAAAACCATGGAGTTACAAAAATTAAGGACCGTTAAGGTGCGCGCCCCAACAGGCCCCTAAGACTCACCAGTGTCCCGTCCCGGGACACTTTGCTGTTTGTCTAGTGGGAGAAATTTGTTGGCGAAGATAGTGAACTGCTTGTTGAGGCCACGCATGATATTGTCGGTTGCTTGCTCCTTCTCCACCAACTACTGCAATGCTGTTGTTGACGCTTTGCTAGCCTTTTCCTATGCAAATGCTTCATACTCCTTCAGAACTTTGAGCTGGCTGTCCACAATAGTACTCAACTCCAAGGCCTCGTTGAAAAGGGGCTATATAGAATTTTTCAGCAGTGTTGCTTTCGTTCTGTATGACTCAATTTCCTGTTGGAGTTCCTTGCTTTGCTTTACCTTAAGCATTTTCTACATAGGAGGCAGAGTCTTAATTTCTACTTTCACTGCATCCAACTCTGCCTATCGCTGCTTGATGTTTTCTTGCAGCTTTTCTACTTCTGTATTTTCCTGCATTTTTGTCCAGGCACCGACACTTTCCTCTAGAAGCTTGGCTACACTACCTACAAGATCAGAGATCTTCATTGCTGAAGCCTGACTGTCTCTGCGATGCTGCTCCCTGACCTCTGGTGGGCTCTCTGGGATGATGCGTAGTTGAAGCTCCGCAATCTGAGCCTCATGTTCTGCTTTGAGCTTCTCTATTTCACTGCGAGTCTGCTATATGTATTCTTTCAGCTTGGCAATTCTTTGCTCCGGCTCTTCCTCAGCCTGTATGTCGAAGTCAGGAAGACTTCGACACGCCTCATCCAATACTCGTGCCAATGTGACTGGCTTACGTTCTATGTCACTCTTCCTCTGCTCTGCTTCCTTCAACTGCGCTTTGAGGCTCTCACTTTGCTTCATGGTATTTTCCAATTGTATCTGTGAGTAGTGGTCCCGTACTTGGATCTTCTTCATGATTGCTAATTGGAAGAGATGCAACTCCGTCATGGACATCTTGGTGTAATATATTCCAACTATCATGCTCTTCTCCGAGCGAGACGCTACATCAATTATTATGAGGGCTGCACTTGACACTTGTCCCCTATTTTCTCTAACTGGACATTGTCTTGTGTCTGGCTGCGCACTGACTGGGGTGCTGTTCGCTGCAGCACCAGTTGCTGATTTTTTTGCTAAGTCCTTCAGCTCTGAAATTCCCTGAGCTACGTCGGTGAGTGCATCAAGGTGCATAGCTGCAAACTCTGACCATTTCTTGGTGAGAACTTCTGTGGACTTCGTCAGAGCCTGATCAAGCTCCTCAGTTGTCAGGGCGGGTTCTTCGTCAATATTCTTGTCTTTTGATGCCTTCATTTTCTTTCGGGACTGAGGTTTGGTCACTTCCTCTGCTTCTGGCAACTTGCGCTTATCTGGCCGATTAGGGTCTGAGACTGTTTTGACTGAATCCTCTTCTTCCTCTTCATCTCTGTCATCTCCACCCTGGTCACCTTCACTCTGCTGCGACTCACTCTATTCTTCACTTTCCTCGAGTGGGTCATTCTGCTACGTCTGACTAGGGCCATCGCCCACATTGGTGACTGGAGGGATTGGAATGTTGGGCTTTGTCCCTGCGTCCTTCAACCATTCAGCCGGCCACTGCTGAACTACCACGAGGATGTCTTCTTTGGTCACCACATATGGAAACTTCCAGCATGCCTTTTTCTTATCTGCGCAGGCCTGGATGAAGACATTGTGCATGTCGGCCCTGAAGTTGGCCACTCCATCATATTGAGAGAATAGCTCATTACTGAGCCGTGGGGTCTTTATGATCTCATATGAGATACTCATCATATAAAAGGAAAACACATAGTTCATCATCTACTGGGATGCTTTGTCCTATGACACCCAGAGAGATGTGTACCTTGCTACCCCAGGCATGTTCGGAGGCATAGCAACAAACTGCGCCTCGGTAGGTTCCTTCCATCCTACTAGTGCAATAAGGACTATCAACCAAGAGTAGTGAAAATGTCTACCTTTCTCCTGTGCGTCTTGGGCATCTTCAAGGAATTCCTTCGCAATGTACGCTACCCAGTTGTAACTGTAGCCTTCGGCACAGTTTGCAGCAATACTGACAATCGGGGTAGGCACTTCATGTGGTCTGCACTTTCTCATCAATTTGCAGGCTAAGAGATCAGCTGCGAAGAAAATGTTTTGGTGCTTAATTGTCGAGGTTTGATACCCTCACTTTCCTTTCGTTAGGTTGAAGCAGTCCTTCATGCTTTGTGCCAGCTTCGTATCTTTGTGTTTTGAAGGAAATTCTATCCCCAGATTAGGCCCTTCCTTTGGTAAGCCTGTGATCCTATGAATGAGCTCGCCATTAATAGGAATTATTTTGTCTCCTATCCATAGGTGCCCATCATGTACTAATGCCAAGAGTTGCTTGACCACTATGGTCACCTGTGTGCTGCAACCAAAGTGGGAAACATCGAGCATCTTCAACAAACTAGCTTTATCTAAGCCAGCAGCCCACTGTTTCACTTCCAGTAATGTCACTCCAGTCTCTGGATATTTGACGAAGTGCAAGTATGTTCCTGGTGTGAACTGTGGGAACTTCCCACGATCATTCATATCGTGGTCTGCATACTTAAGTCGGTCTATTTTCCCTGTCATGGTTTCGACCAACTGCACACCCTGTGGTAGCGAAGGGGTGCGTAAAGTGAACTTAGCGTTCCGCCGCAGTGGTTGAACTCCTGGTCGAACATGCTGAAGATATGGTGGACGCTGTGGTGCAATGTTCTCATCCCCTTCAGATGGGATCTCTGCTGAACCAGATGGATTCATCTTGGGATCCTTCGATGTTTGCCCTGATTGCTTGTGTCTGTCTTCGTTCCGCTTAAAGCGTACTTTTGGTTTAAATTTTTTCCTGGTAGATCGTGTCTGCATTGGTTGAGGTGGTGCTGGGGGAGTCTCTTCATGGGGTGCAGGTGCAGGTGGATGGCTGAAAAGGTTCTGTAGACCCCCCTGTTCAAATTCTCTCACTAATTCCTAAATTTCATGATCAGCTGTCATGGGTTCAATTGTAAAACTCAAGAAATTGCGTAATGCGAACTTCACGGGTGTGGGTGTCTTCTTATAGAATCCATCAACAAAATATGTCATAACTGCGCATTGAAGACACCAAATCTGACAAAGATCTTGTCCAAATGGTGGTATGTTTGCCAAGATCTCATTAATACAGGTAACGTACCAGCGCTACCAAATTTGGTTTCCTCCAACGGTCGTATTTTAAGCTCCGACAGATCTTTCCTTCTTCGGCACAAGCAGTAACTCTGGTTGTGCCATAAGGGGGACATTCGACACTTCTTGATACCATCTTCGACATGGCTTCAAACTTCAACCCACGACAGAATGTATTCCACCACCTCAATGATTCCTTTTATTCCTGAGAACTTCATTAGAAATAGGTCCTGATACTCATGGAGAAGTTGGGTCACTTTGCTCACCATTTCTTCATCCCAATAATCTCCAATGGTAGCATACTTAGGGTTTCCTTCTGATCCAATGTTTACTATCCGCGTCTTCATGGGCTGAGTCACTTTAGGTGCTTCAACTGCTGGTCCATGTACTTTGCAGTGTCCTTCTAACTCAGGAATGTTAATGTTGCGCAGATCATCATCCTCGTCAATTGCGAGGTTATAACATTCTACTACATTAGCTTCTTGTTCCTTCCAATCAGGTTGGTATTCTGCTATTTCTTGATCATCAAACACTTTAGTATGGATCAACCTAATAGCTACGTCCAAAGCAGGACAAACCTCATTAATAGAAAATGTCAGCACAAAACTATCAACAAGACTATCCCAACTTACAATACCATGGCGAATCTCGACCTTCGCATACCAGTTCTTTGCTATAGGTTCCAGGGTGTGCACAAACCTATGTATCCATTCTTCATGAGGTACATGCTTCCATGCTTCGTAGCATTGCTCCAAATGTCCCTGAGGACTAGTCTTACCATTAAACCTGCTTCGCACCTCCTGAGGTTGATCCCTGAATCTTAGGCAAAGGGACTTTTGGCATGCTTCCCAACTATGAATGTAATTTTTATGACCATTCCACCATCTGGATACTGTGGCTCTGAATGCTGAATCTAGAATCTCCATTTTCTATGATTCTGGTACCTGGTCTGAGAATTGTATAATAAAATCTGTTGGGTCTGTCAAGCCATCGAAGGTAGGAAAGTCTCTTGTCTATGAACCAAGTCATCTGAGAGACTTGGTAATTCTTGCACATCGATGTCCATGTAGTTCATAAAGTCTATTCTGCCAATTCTCTAGACCGTCATCTGAATCCGTCATGCAGGAGCTGTCACACTGCTAATCCATGATACCTTTGGCAGTAGGATCAACATAATCTTCTTCCTTAGCTATGATGTTGTAGATATGGTCCAAAACATCCTGATCTTCATCCCTGAGTGGTTCTGTGTACCTTTCTCCTTGAGAAGGGTCTAGTGGTACTATGACTCTCATACCTTTCCCTTCGAAAGTCATTTGTCTCTTCTTAAGGTTATTGACTGCAGCATTGTCTATTTCCCACTCAATTCCTAGCAAAGCTGGGTAGGAGTTGCTATCATCAATTATCTCAATGACTTCAAAGTCTGCTAAAGTACTGACCCCATCAATATCTACTAGGACACTAGGGAATCTTCCTAGGGGCACAATCTTCTACTGATTGGCTAATCTCAACTGTATAGGAGACCATTCAAGGGTAGGATTTCCCATTTGTTTCCATGTTTGTTTAGTTAGGACATTGACTTCTGATCCTAGGTCCAGAATGACATCAGTCATGTCATATTCTCCTATCTGAGCATGCAATCTCATTTCTCTTCCAGTTCTTCTGACTCTATTAACATTTTTTTCCTTACCAGAGCTTCACTGAGGTTCGCAAGAAGCAATAACTTTCTGTAACTCATTTAAAGCAATCTGATTTATTAAGAGCTTCATGCAACTCTGTAAAAATGAAGACAGTGTACTTACTTTATCCGTCGAAGCTTCTTGAGACTGTGACTGCTGCTGATGTTGTTGCATAGGTGCTACTGGTGTGCTCGGATCAGCAAAGTCTTTTTTGGATTCTAGAAATGTCTCTTTTTCTCTTCCCCCTTCGAAGGTTGGAATTTTCTCTAGGGCCTTACAAACCCAAGCCTCATCAAGATGTTTCTCCTTATTCTGTATTTGCATTGTAGCACCACTCCTCATAACAACATTAATGGTTGGGACAGGTCTTTTCTCTACAGCAATCATCTGAATATTCTGAGTAGGAGCACTATTTCTTTCTTGTATCTTGGTTATCAGCTGCGGGCATTGCTCAATCACATGGTCGACTGCTCTGCAATATCGACATGTCGTAGTTGGGTTTCGACAGTCTCTAGCTAGATGTCCTGCCTGATTACAGTTATAGCACACAACCTGGCCTTGACCTCTTCCAGGCATACCACCATGACCACGACCTCCAAAAGTACCTCTACCTGATGTACTACCATGGTAACCATATCCCTCATTGCCTTGTCCATCATTTTGTACCCTATAAGTGTCATAGGTTCATTCTCTCATGAGGTCAAAACTGTGACATTCATCTTCGTTTTGTCCAATTGAATTACAGAACTTGCAATAGTGGTTCTTAGGTACTTGCACATATCTCTGCAGTAGATAGTAGTCTTCAGGTCGATGCTGGCCAGTTGTCCTACAGATCTCACAATATAGAACACTAGGGTTGAATGGGTTTGGCACACCAGAATTCAGGTAATTTCTTACCGTAGGACACTGTTCCTTGTCGTGACCCTTTGTCCGACATCGTGTACACCAAACCTCTTCGTGACTATATTTCCCCTTCTTCATGTCATGAAGCTCCAAAGCCATTTCTGCCAACTGCGCTTGTATTTGAGCTATACCAGAATTATCTGTGACATGAGCTGTTTCGAGCTTCATAGCAATTTCCAAAGCCTTTTGCTGATCAGCAACCTTCTGTTGCATGAGTGGAGTCCTGATATGTGGTAACAAAGCTACAATGAACCATTCCTTATTTTGCGCTGGTCCAATAGTGAAACTAAATTGATCTAGCAGAACTTTGAACCTCTGATCAAAGTCCCAAAATGATTCTCCTTGCCTCTGCTGAATCTCTTTCAGTTTAGTTATACACTGTGACTCTGATTTAGGCTTCTTGAAATCTTTGATCATTGCTGCTTTTATATCAGCCAAGACATGGTTTTGAGTACTAGAAAAATTCATGAACCAGGTCAAAGCGCGGTCTCTAAAAGAAGTAACCAGCTATGCTCTTCTTGTATCTTGATCTGTAATGTTCTTAGCAGTCCACACGGATTCACATAAGAACCAAAACTGTTCTGGATCCTCTGATCTAGTTCCTTTAAAAACTGGGAGCTTAATGTCATCATTCATATGGGCCATCATAGATCTAGGGGGGGAGGGAGGGGGACTGGTGGTAGGCGGGGGGGAACTTACTGGGGTAGACTTACCTGCGATAGGAATACTCGGGCTAGGGTTACTTTCAGACTGCGACGGGTTCTCAGGGATAACAGGTCTTCGCTGCGGGGTTACCGGAGGGTTTCCAACGGAAGGGGTTTCATCAGGCGTCGGGTCTGCTGGACTTACAGGGGTATACTCGATATCCTGACCTAGGGTATAGGATCCAAAATTCCTCTTGTATCTTTGACCACTTCGCAGCAAACCACTTTGCTCGTCGAAGTCACTTTCACTTCCAAATATAAGTTAGTACTACTAAATCTAACAGTCTGATTCAATGAGCAATATACCTTTTTCAGCCAATAGCATTTTAATTTTGAAATTAAAGGAATTCAAGTAATTACCCCTTGGTCCTTTGAAAAACTGTCGTTCGGCTTCATTGAAGGAAGTACTTGTGTCAATGGTGAACTCCATCACAAATGCTTCAAGGGTTCGCGTTGTCCAGAACTCAATAGCTCAGGATATCTTGTTGTTCACCCTTTTCAATATATTAATTCTTGCGGGGGTCCAATCAGGAAAATGACCTTCTTGGAAGTTCGTCTTTCTCTCTGTCAACCTGGATAACCACTGGTGCAACTCTATGTGGATACTAGCAAAGAAAATTTCATAAACATCAGAAAAAACATACCTTTGTAAAAAGTAGTCTGAACGGCGACGCAGATCTTTGTTCTCTTGTTCAGCAAATTTCAGATAAGTCTCTTCAATCCAATCACCGATTTCTTTCACTGAGGGCCTCCAAAACATAGCCCTCTAGGTACAACGTAAACCCCTCTTGAGCAGATACTGAGTTCAACTGGCAACGGAACCAATTTTTTGGGCTTAGGGCAGACCCGGGTTCTATACTTTTGTCTTCACACCAACAAAAGACCCACAGTGTTGGCCCTTTCGGCAACAACCTACGAACAGGTTGCAGTCTCACCCGAAACATCTATGGGGTGCCGCAAAATCAGGTTTCTGCAAGCAGAAGAGGGATATTACTGTACCTTTAGCCTTTAAAAAAATAATAATCATACAATACAGATCTTTGACATTGACTTATATAGCTTTGCAGTTAGATAAACAAGCAGTGCCTTGCTTAACCCTTAACTGGGAATTCATAGCGAAGTTAGTATTTAGCAGTGATCTTACTTATCAGTTATGTACTTATCAATTCATAAAAGAACATAACAGAGACAACACAAAAGAACCACAACACAAGATATAACGTGGTTCACCCCCAGTTTAGGGGCTACATCCATAGAACTGTGTTTTATTCAACTCTTTACAAAAACCACAGTTCTGATCTGCGCACTCAGCTGCAGATCCCTTCAATTCCTCAAGCTGCGCACTTAGCTGCAGATCTCTACGCACACAGCTGCAGATCTTCTTAATCACCCAAAACCCTCTGCGCACACAGCTGGGACTTAACCTTTCTTACAAAACTAGCCTTAGCTTCGCATCATATCATCTTACATTAAAAGCATAATCTGACTCTTTTACAAAAGTGCTTATTTATACAAGTGCACTTATTACAAAAACATGGGCTTAAACCATGGGCACCTCGAACCCTAAACCTTGGACTTAAACCATGGGTTAATTACAAAAAGAAGGATTTGAATCAACCCCGACACCCCCAAGACTATTTTGAGTCGCAACTCCACTTACAAGCTTCCACAAAACCTGCGGAGTTACCAAAATTAAGGACCGTAAAGGTGCGTGCCCCAATATCTTCAGAGCGTGGATAATGACTGCTAGCTCAAGATTGTGTGTGGGATAATTCTGCTCATGCTCTTTTAATTTATGTGATTCATAATAGATCGCATGATCATTTTGCAAGAGGACTCCTCCAAGTCCTTCCTTGCTTGCATCTGTGCATACAACAAAATCCCCATCAGGATCCGTAATCCACAACACTGGTGCGGTCATCAAAAGTTGTTTAAGTTTTTGAAAAATTTCTTCACACTTGTCAGTCCATAAGAACTTGTTTTCTTTCTTCTGCAAATCCATCATGGGGCAAGCGATTCTTGAGAAGTTCTCAATGAACTTTTGATAATACCTGGCTAAAACCAAAAAGGACCTAATGTCAATGACACTATTCAGGGTAGGCTAATCCTTTATGGCTTGAATATTTTCTGGGTCCACAGCTATTCCTGCCTCGAATATGATGTGACCTAGGTACTATATTTGTGGTTTGTAAAAATAACATTTACTAAACTTAGCGTAGAGCTTGTGTTCTCTCAACACTCAAAGTACTATGAGAAGGTGTTCTTCGTGTTCCTCTTTATTCTTGGAATAAACCAGAATGTCATCAATAAAGACTAGTACAAACTTATCCAGATATTCATTGAATATGTTGTTCATCATACAGATAAAGTTCATGGGTGCATTGGTCAACCTGAATGACATCACTACAAACTCGTAGTGCCCGTACTTCGTATGAAAGACGGCCTTGGGAATATCTTCGTTTCGGATCTGTACTTGATGGTACCCAGATCATAGGTCAATCTTCGAAAAGATTTTGGCTCCTCCCACCTGGTCGAACAAATCATCGATCCTAGGGGGTGGGTAACGGTTCTTTATAGTCATTTTGTTCAACTGATGATAGTCAATGCACATTTGCATCATACTATCCTTCTTCTTTATGAACAAAATCAGTGCTCTCCAAGGGGACACACTGGGTCGGATATACCCTTTCTCTATTAACTCCTGCAACTATAGTTTGAGTTCAATCAATTCTAGTGCATTCATGTGGTAAGGGGCTTTGGAGGCCGAAACTAATCCTGGGGTCAGTTCGATGGAAAAGTTTAGGTCTTGTTTCAGGGGTAAGTCGGGGATTTCCTTGAGAAACACATCCTTGAATTTTTCAAGAATGAGGAAGTATTCTATGTGTTATTCTCTATCAGACTCTACCTCTTGGATGTTCACCGCAAACAACTTGCAGCCCTTCCTAACACACTTCTTCACTTGTAAAGCAGAGATTTGTCTTACAGAAATTTTCTTTGGGATTCCTTGAACCTTTACTTGGTTCCCTTGGCTATCAGTACACAAGATAGACTTGTGTTGACAATCAAGCATGACATGGTGTTGTTACAACTAGTCCATGCTGATAAGAATATCATACGATCCTAAAGGTAGGATGTTCAAGTTTACCTTACTAAGGAAACCATTCAGGTTTACTTCACATTCTTTAACAATTTCTGAAACCTTCCATTTCGTACCAGTGGCTAACTGTACCGGCCAAGATTTAACATGCTTTTCTTTGCCTAACTTGCATAAATCAACAATATTAGGTGCAACATAGCTCCAGCAAGCATTGGGATCAATAAGTATTGAAACATAGGTGTTCAAGATCTTACCTTCGATCTCGATCATTGTAGCTTGATGGTCCGCCTGTCGCCCATTTAATGTTGCATAGATTTGCGGGGTTCCTATCATATCCTCTACGGTAGGTTCTTCTTGCAGGTTATGCAAGACTCCATTGTTCTTGTTCTTACAATCTCGGGCATAATGTGGCTTGTTGCACTTCCAACACTTGATCGCTAAAGGGGTAGCATTGGCTCCACTCGCCACTTGCTTATTACCATTAGGAGTTGGTACATAAGGCTTCATTCTAGTTTTGTTGGAGTTCTTGTTCATTTGGAAACTGTTATTTTTATTTCTATAAGGCTGCAGGTTTGAACAGGCTTGCGGTTATCAGAAAAGTTTCTAGACTTTTCTCTGTTTTGGTTTTGGTTTTCTTGACGTAACTGCCCATGCTCATAGCAGAGTCAGGCCTTGTGTAGTGCAGTATCCAGAGTCTTTGACATGTCGAATTCAATACTGTCCTGAAAACTGGGAGGAAGACATCCTAGGCACTACTGGATCTTCACATTCTCTTCTTTGATACATAGTACATAATGCAACAGATCTATAAATCTGTTTATAAATGCATCCATAGTCATGGACCCCATGCGTAGTTCATGGACCTCTTTTACCTTGCGGTCAAAGAACCTTTCTGACATATATTTTTCTTGGAAAATCTTTCTGAAGTTTTCCCAACTTATTTCTCGCATATCATCTTTCTTGGTGTGCTTTAAATCTTGCCACCATCTTGCTGCCTTACCATTCAGGTTGTGTATGGCAAGCTTAGCTTGCATCACACTTGAATAGTTATGAACCTAGAAATACTTACTCATTCCCAGCAACCATTCTTCAGCCTTTTCTCCCATATTTACTTCACCTTCATAGGTCAGGGCTCTAATTTTTTGAAACTCCCCTTGAAAACTGTCATCATTTCTTTGCCTCTTTCTCCGGGGAGAAAGTGAGCCATCACTAGCAGGACTGTGATGATCTCCTTTAGTTGCTTCAGGTGTACCTTCTTTTTCTGCTTCTCTTGGGCTGCTGGCCCGCTCATGGTATGGTTCTCTTTTGGATCTGTTGGTGGACTAGGTAGGTTTACCTTGCAGGATCCCTCCCGTCATGTTACACAATAATGCTTCATTTATGGCTTGTTGTTCCTTTCTTTCATTTAGACTATCTTCTCTAAAACTTTTCAGTTCAGCTTCAAGACTGTGCAAATTTTTCAGCACATCAGAGTTTAGCTCGACTACCAAGTTCAATTCCGGAGTGGGGGTGTCCATTTCTTCTTTCCGACTATTTTCTTCCTCAGTATTCATAAATTGAACAGTGCTGTAACAATTTTCCTGAAACACCAAATTTTTTAATAGCAACAAAAATTTCTGTTAGTAACAAAATTACTTATCATACTTTATTTTCTCTACATGAATTCCTGGTGTGCCCATAAGTCTCTCAGTATTGAAACTAGGGTCTAATACCACTTGTAATGTCCCAAAAAATTGAATATATATATATATATATATATATATATATATAGGCTAGTGAAAACTACCCCAAAGGGGATCATTATTACTCGTGCAGAATTCCATGCACTACTTATACTTTCGATCTCTTCAGAAACTGCCCATACTGTCATGTTACTCTCTTATCCATTCAGTGATTATTAGCTTGTTTACTTCTTATGTCTTAATTCTGTTATTTAAAATACCGATACACCTTAGTTATTACTGTCGGTGAATTAATGAATTGTATAGATCATTATTTTTCTCCTGCACATGTGTACTTTGTTTATTTAATAAAAACTAACTTAACTTTGTTGATGGGAACAAAGTGGTGGAGTGGCAGGACTCATTCTCCCATGATGATCTGAGAGGTAAGTCCATTCTTCGTTATGCAGGCTTACTTAGTTCATACGAACTAAGGCACCTTATTTATTGACTCACAAGTTACTCTTGAGTCATCGGGATTATTGGTTACTTGAAGCAATTCAGTTCCTAGTTATACTTCCAGTTCCTCCTTGCAATTTTATTACTGTTCCATTTTACGACTTAGGTAAGCGCTATGTTCATTACTTATCTTTCTTAGTTAATTAGCTAGATGCGGTGAATTATCTTACTATCCTTACCATTATAATTATCTATCTCTTGGTTAATTATTTACTCTTCTCTTGTTTCTATCTTGCAGCCCTGCCTTGGTTACGAGTTTGGAAAACTTATGCTTGTTCTTCCTAGCGAGGGCATCATGGCATACTACGTTTGCCATGATTCCTAAATACTACAAAACTTAGACTAAAACCCTAAGTACATAAGCTACCTATATGAACTAGCATAAAGGGAATGTGATAACATAAAACTTTGATGCTAAGGGATACATTGTAAACACTATACCATAGTGTTAAGGCCTGCGCATACTATAATGCGGGGAGACTATGGTATAAATACCATGTCATTAGCACTAAGCCTACGCTAACATATGAAGGTGGCGAAACTATAGAATAAAGGGTTTAAACATATGACTTGGTTGGTATATGGTATAATGTCGATACAAGAATTTATGGTGAGGGTTTATGGATGCGTTAATGGCGACCAACTGGTGCCATTAATGCCATCGGGGATTGTGAAAACACTTGGCAAGGACTTGGGCATTCGCTATTTGTGCATTATGTGGTTTTGGCTTTGTGATTTAGTGTGGCCTCTACGTATTTGGAGAAGGGAGTCAAGGCTCCATCAACTCGCAGGTACGCTAGACCAGCTCTGTGTAAAATGCATTGCTTCATTGTTTTCTCCATGGCATGGTCATGCTTCTCATGCCATCGTGGAATTGTTTGCAGGTGGAAATGAAGGCGCTTTGGGGTTTACAAAGGGATACGCTGTCGATTTGGGATTGCTTTGTCACGACTATGGTAAGCCTGCTAGCAAGATTTACTTGCATCCTCTCGTTCTGGGCATTTTTGAGTTGGGATTCTTTACAGGGTTGGGGTTTCGTGTGGCACTTGTTGATTCTGCCTTCGGGGTTTATGATGTATCTTTCTTTGTGTTTTTGGCTCTCATTGGGAGGTTTGGCATTTTTGGGACATGGCTGCACCATTACTTGTAATGGTATCATAGTTCACGGCTTTGCCATTTAACATTTTTAATAGTTTGACTGGTGTAAAAGAGGATTCGTGCCTCACTGTGTAAATACACTGTGGATTGGATTTTATGTAAAGACTGTAATGTGTTATGGTATATAGATTTTGTTTAGTGTTTATAATAGACTATGTTGTGTAAAATTCAGGACTGTGTGGTTATTTAAATGCTGTGTTTTAACATGTTGACTTTGCTGGTTTCGATTTGTGGCTTTCAACCTATGGAATTTAATCTGTGTATAAATAATGTTTTGGGTTTTGGAATTATGCACAACACTCCATTTGTTTTGTTTGTATTTTAAGTTGGGAAAGCTTCTAGAGCTTGGGGCATTATGCCATGGGCTGTGCCATTGTAGCAATGGTGCCATAGCCCATTGGCTTGCCACCGTATGCTCTGTGTTGGCGTTAAATGGAGACTGTGTTTTTAGACAGAGTATTGAACTTTTGGTTTTGTATTGGCTCTGTGTGGGTACAGGCCATGCCATGAATGGCATGTGCCTTTCCCAATGACTGCGATAGCTTTAGTTGGAATTTTAATATGTAATTTTTTTATTAAAAGGATATGGTTGTAACAACCAAGGTTATGGAAAACCCATAGTATCAATTTGGTTATATAGCATGACTATGTGATTAGATTGAAAACTTGGCCGAGGCCATAGCTATGGTCTTTATGACCTCATTGTTAGTGTATGCATTGTTATTTATAAGGAATTTGGGTGCAACTTAGAACGCAGCGTGCATATATTAGATGTATAGCATGGACTTTATAAAGATGGTTATGCGGTTTGCTTACTGTTTGTGTATAAAATGCTTATGGTTTGTTATTAATGTTTTTTCCTTGAGTCTGGACATCTATAGGATTCGATGTCGCAACCTCTGTTGGAAAAATGGGTTTTAGTTATTAAATGTTTAATGCGATGCGACGGTTGTATGTAGCTTTATATGGGACCTTTAAACACTTTATGTTTTTATAAAGGATGATTGTAATAATAGGACTATGGATTAAACATTTGAGTTATGTAAATGAATGCGATTATTGACTTAGCGATTTGGACTGTGGAATTTATATAATAAGACAAAGGGTTGATATTGGACCAAATGGATGGTCATGATTCCTTCTCTATTGGTTAATTATGATTATGTTTATTTAATGGAATGTTATGATATTTAGTTTGTACTTGTTGAGACAGACCTTGAAGGTCTTTAATCAATTGTTATCTTAGATTTAGTTTTTTTCTGTACTTAAATGATTTAGTTTAGAATATTTAAATTTTGTACTTTAGTTTATAAATAAAATAAATAGTAAATTAATTATAAAACTATTTGAATACTATTATATATGTATTTCTATATATATTCAACCTATGCTTTTGAACGCATTTTGAATTTAAAACAACCCTCTACTGACAAATGAAATATGTCAGCAGAGTAATGCAACATGTAGAACAATAATATGCTAACTCGTACCAAAACCTAGATATAGTACTCATAAAATAAGCGTGGAAATAATACAGAAAATAACTCAAAAGTACAAACCCTGGTAATGTACATCATATAATAAAAATTCTCCTGCCTATGATTAGTAAATTGCAAATACAAACCCTAGCAGATTGTCAACCATAAAACTTAACAATTAGGGTTAGAAATTTCATTGCAGCCATTACTTAACATAAACAATAATGAAACTTTAGGAAAGAAATAGAATAGGCCTTCAAGGGTTTCATACTTGAATTTGAAGCTTTATTAATGGCTGCACCTGCACACTTAAATAACCAGCATTAACAATTCAATGCAGATTTGACCTTTGTTTGATGACCAAATCACTTGGGAACTACCATGTTCCTTCCAACCATGACCCAGAACCGTTCTTGGATCTAATCCAGATCCCCCCAAGCTAGACTCCAACATTCACGTTTCCTCTTTTCCTTGTAGGAAAAGTTCTCTAAGAAAACATTTGAGAGAAAAACAGGCAGAATAATAATTCTCCTAGATGAAAATCAGAACCCCAAGCCTTTGCTTGGTTTGAGCCTTTATAGACATAATTTTCAGTCAAAGGGGTAGTTAAATCAAGAAATACTTGATTTCTTGATTTAACCCTTTTAAATTTACTGGGGTAATTTTCAATTCTTAGCCTAGGAACTTTTAACTAGTTCCTAGTTAGTCTTTCATAGATATTTCACTATTTATTAATCCTTTAATAATAATGTCACGTCCCCATGCCTCCGACCGGCATAGAGGACGCGACTACTAGCTTTATCAGACCGGGCTAACCGCCCATGAACATGTACAGGCTTAAAAATTGCTGGAAACAGAATGCTTAAACGTATGCATTGAACTTAATTATGCACATATGAGAAATTATCATGCACAGATGCAATTATCTATTAGACACAGCGGAAACATCATACATTCCAACAAGCATTATTTCAACATGTTCATTTCATTTTCATTAACAGAATTTACAGTTGCAGAAGTAAAATGGACAGAGCACTTATCTTATGTAGAACTTCTTCCGCAACCAGCTACGTCGCTGCAACGTTCCACCCAACCATAGGCCAGCGTGCTCCTTAATCTCTCAGCAGCGCTGCCACCCCCAAGCTGGGCATGATTCTCCAAGGAATAAGGGAACTAGCAGGCTTACACATAGCCAGGATACACAAAACACATAGCCAAGCCAACAAAGTTGGGTTTATCAGGCCATTAAGGAGCTGATGAAGGCAATTTGCTAAGCTGGTGAGCTCATTACAGAGCCAAGAACACCTACACTAGAACTAGCCTGACCTCTAAGACACCCATCCACACCCAACACAAGGAACCAGTCCCTTCCCTGCTACACAGTCCCTCAGGCCCTGCATTCCCTTCCAGTGCTATTCAGGGGTGATGGAGAAGAAGGCCAGCCCTCTAGCTCTGTCTGTGTGGTTTCCAGCCACCAGGTTTATCAAGCAAATCTAAGCCAACATCTCTGCTCCTCTCACAGTCTGAAGACCAACCATTGCACTCCAGCAATTAATTTAGCTATTACAGCTTAAACCAGGGAAAAATGACTTCAACCCATCTACAACAGTCCCCAAACGTAACAGCAAAAACGACTCACAACATGGGGGAAAACACACAGTCCTGAAGCTTATCAGTGAGCACAACTCACAGCAGGGAAAAACGCCCCAAATAGTCTGTGCGTGAGACCAATAGTCGGTGAGACAGCAAAAAACGTGAATGGCCCTTCACAGCCATGGTAAAAACACATGAAGCTACAAAAACGTGAATGGAAAATGCACCAGCATCTCCCAAAACATGAGGAAAATAGCCCAATCCCTAGCACTACAAAAACGACCTCCCATCCATGGGAAAAATGAAGCCAACCACCAAAAACGTGGAATGAAAAACACAGGAAAAACTCCAGCTGCTCCCAAAAGCCCCAACGTGAAGGATAATGGTGAGGAAAAATGGAAAACATGGATGCATGGCAGAATGGCATACGTTTTTGGGCATTTTCCTTGCCAAGGAAGTCAGAACACGTTTTTCAAAAAAATGGTTCTCTGCCCAATTCGAATTTTTTTTGCCCATACTCTTCCCATTCCATGCAATAACTAACTCAATCACATTCTGGCAGAAATAAATGATTGGGGAAAAAGACAAGAAAGGTTGTTGACATCTTGATGGGTCGTCTCATAGACATTTTGGCTTTTCCCCATATCCTTATCCTTGTGAAAATCATGCCCCTTTCGATTTAGTTGCCGCGACCATAGCTGGTTGTGTTTATTTCAATTAATTGTAGATGCATATTTTACATGATGACCATCATAATATATTCCGCATGCCCCGATATACCATCGGTGACAATTTGAATCCAAAACATAGCATTACCAATCAATGGTGGGGCCTTGGCCTTTAGCTCCACACCATGATCATTACAATATATACATCGTATACATCTAATGTAACGGGGTCAAAACCGGGACATTACAAATAAATAATAATTGGTGGAGCTTGTCTTCCTTCTTCATTCAATTATATAATTAATCATAATTAATTCTTTATACATACTATGTATAAAATACATAGTATTAAAATACTTGTTAACATTTGTCTTTGGGCATCATGTATCATGATCCCTAGACTTAACGACACTTCTTTATGAAGGTCAAGTAGATAGATGGCCTAGGTCTACTAGGCTAGGCAAATCTAAACATCCTTTCATGTTGGATTTCCCTCATATAACCGTGGTAGTTTTTCGGTACTTGAGGAGGATACATAAATTCAAAATTTCATTTAATCACTTAAAAATAAGTATGATGAAATCAATATTATTCTTGAGTTGTTTTCACTCGGAGGTGATTTTAATCTTTTCAGTAACCCCTATTGCTTACCAGAGTCCATACTCAATTCTTATAACAGGGAGTTACAAACATAGTGCAATTCCAGAGCTCTCGCTCAACACTAAATGCTAGGATGTACTTGTATGATACACCTGGGGATACAATGGCCAAGGATCCGATGCTCCAGAGCTTATGCTCAACATTAACAAGGAATGCTCCAGAGCTTATGCCCAACATTTCCAGAGATTCTAGAGCTTTATACTCAAAACAAATGTAAGTACTCATGTTCTCTAGAGTCTCTCGCTCAACACAAAACATCTCATCGATCATGTGCTTCATGGTCCACGCCCAACACCAACATTTCATCAATCATGTGCTCTAGGGTCCATGCCCAACACAACCAACATATATACACATATATCATCAACAATTGCCTTACACCCAATATACAAAGTAAATCATCATGTTCATATGTAGTGGGGTCTTTGACCCAATATAAAAATAAAACATCAATATAGACATCATGATCAATAGGATCATGCCTATAAATGGTAGGTCCAAAATTTGGGATATTATAGGTGGAGATGCTTTTGTTATAGTATTGGAAACCCATGTAGGCTAAAGTGTGTGGTTGATAGATTGCGGAGCTTCTCTCTGTGTGAATTCCCATATGAACTAGATTTTAGTGTATGAGAAACATGATGGTGGGTTTGTATACCTTGGTGATGTCTATCATCTTATCATAGTTTTTCATGGTACACTCATCTTCTTTGATGGTAGAGTGAAGAGGATTAATGTACTTTTACACATTCTGTATTTGGCATGAAACCTATTATTAATAAGAAAGGATAATGATGCAGGCATGTACGTTGTTTTCTCTAAAAAAGGGTACAAGGTTTTCCGAGAAACTATGTTTCTTGATAAGTGTGTTTATGTGGGGAATATGTTCCAACTTGATGCATGCATTATTCAATGTACTAGTTATTCAATTTATTCAACCAAAAAATATGTAGAATCTACAGTAAGAACTTATAAGTACTTTTGATTTTGATGCTTTCCTAGTACCTAAATGTGTGGAGAACCTTTTGCAATAAACAATGTGAATGCACGATATAACATAAATTATGGATCATAGAAGAGATTTTATTAATCGCAGGCCACTTCGCGGGGAAAACCTCCTTTGAGCAAGCTCAATACAAAATAACTCTTCAATGCTTTCATTAGCCTCAACACATACTTATATACTAAGTCTAATCTAAACAACTATTACTCCCCATGAATGTGGAATACTACAACATACTAATGGGACGACTTACAAAGCATATGCGTCTGACAAAATATACTATTAAAATAAAGAGGGGGGTTGACACGGGTTCTTAACATCTCCTCCCTCTTAGAAAAATCTTTGTCCTCAAAGCTTTAGATGTGGAAACTGCTGTTGAATCTGAAGGAGTGGTTCCCATGTAGCATCTTTGGGTTGCATGCTGTGCCACTGAATTAATACCTCTGTTATGGACTGAGAGAGAAGATGACGAGTGCGCTTATTGAGGATATCCTTCGGTTCCAAAATGATGGATCCTTCTGTATCCAACGCTGGTAAAATAGTTTTTACTCTAATTGTTGGTGCCAATCACTTTCTTGAGACAAGAGACATGAAAGACTAGGTGAATGCAAGAAGAAGGAGGAAGTTCCAATTTATAAGTAGCAGACCCAATCTTCTGAAGAACTTTATATGGCCCATAGAACTTTGGAGCCAGCTTCTGATGCCCTTTGATTTTTAGGGAGGATTGCTTGTAAGGATGCAGATGAAGAGAAACCATATCACTGACTTGAAAGGTGCGCTCAGAACCTGGAGAATCTGATCGTGGTTTTGAAGAACCATGTCAACTGCCTAAACTGGTGAACTATTGGGGGTGTATGGAAGGAGCAATGGGGGTGGCTACCCATAAACAACTTCATATGGAGTCATTTTAGATGCAGTATGGTAGGAAGTATTGTACCACCATTTACTGAGAGGGATCCACTTTTCCCATTGATGTTGTTGTTCAGAGGTGAAGCAACCTAGATAAGTTTCCAAGCATTTGTTGGTGACTTCAGTTTCACCATCTGTTTATGGGTGATATCCTAAACTTAGTTTCAGTTTGTTTCCAGTGAGGTGAAAGAGTTCATTCCAAAAATGACTTATGAAAGTTGTGTTGCGGTCTGAGACAATGGAAGAGGGGATGCCATGAAGACGGAATATCTGGTCCATGAAAATTTGTGCGACTGAGGAGGCAGTATATGGATGGTTGAGAGTACAAAAATGACTATATTTGGAGAGCTGTTCAAACACAACCAAGATTACAGTCTTCCCTCCAGATTTAGGGATCCCTTCGATGAAATCCATCGAAATATATGTCCAAATCCTTGTAGGGATGGGAAAGGGTTTGAGAAAGCCAGGGAGGAGTGTAGTTTCACCTTTTTGGCGCTGGCAGGTATCACATTCGGCAACCATCTGTTGAATTTACTATTTCATTCCCTTCCAAAAGAAGTTACGTCGTTCCCGCTCATACGTTTTGAGGAACCTAGAGTGCCTTGCCGCTGGAGAAGCATGGAGTTCATAGAAGAAAACTTGGTGAATATATCTTCTCTGTGGAAGCACAAGGAAACCCTTGTATCTTATAGAAGAACCATATCAAGAGTAATGCGGGACAAGAGAAGGATTACTGGCCAACTGTTGGATGATTTGAGATAAGGAAGAGTCATTGACATAGACTTGCTGAACAGATTGTAACCAATTTGGAATACGCATAGAAATAGCCAAAATAGAAGCATGGTCATCAAATGTGTGGGAAAGAGCATCCAACACAAGATTGTCCTTACCCTTCTCGTAAGTGATCTCATAGTCATAACCCATGAGTTCGCTAACCCATTTTTTTGTGTTGGGGATGAGACTCATTGTTCCAAGAAATATTTCAGACTCTGGTGATCAGTTTTGATGCAGAAATGATTCCCTACGAGGTATAGATGCCACTTATGTATGACATGCAAAATAGCAATCATTTCCTTCTCATATGTAGATGCGGTTAAATTCTTAGCAAACATGGATTTGCTGGTGTTGGTCGTCTGGGAAGACCCGGGTTTACTATAATCAACCAACAACACCCCTAGCTCACTGGCCCTTTCGGCGACAGACCGCAAAGCGGCCTGAAGTCTCACCTGAAGTGATTCTAATGGGTTGGCCAAGGACTCAAGTGTCTTGGACCAGGTTCTGTGGAAATCCTACTTGTGGCTCGTAGCTCCCCTAGCTGCGAGGTCTCTTTCTCTGTGCGTCACGTGATCTTCTACTCGCGTCGCACGATCTCCTCGTCTTGCAGCTCTTCTAGCCGTGAGATATTCCTTTATACCGTCGTGCGGTCCTTTTCTACGTTGCGCACTTTCCCTGACTCGCAATATCTCCAGCCTTACCGCGTCGTCGTGCACCATGCGACACGCAGCTCCTACCCAACGCTAAGTCTTCAACCTACGGTATCACGCATCGCAGCTCCTCTGCTGATGCGGTATCACCTCTCTGTGATATCCTACCTCCGTGGTTTAGCGCACTTAGCATTGCTCGTTTCGACGTGCAAGACTTAACATACAAGGCTATTCAATACTACAACTAGTGACTGTTTCACGCAAAGCATAAATGAACCACATACAACATGCCAAAGACTTTGACTTATGTTTATCCTTCTATATTACTGTGAACTGATTAACACATTCATTCATTAAACTGTAAACAAAGTCCATGAATGGATTGAGAACTGCATAAGTAAACATAACACATAAACCAATCACATAACACTTGATTTTAACATGGTTCACCTCTAGGATGGAAGTTATGTCCACAGAACTGTGTTTTTATTATAGCTCAGGGGAAGGTAAAACACAGTTCTGCTGCATTGCATATGCAGCTCAAGATCTTCTCTCTTAGATCTATTTTCTTCTCTATATTGCTCTCCTACAATATACTCTTCCCTCTCTGTCGATCCCTACGGATCGTTACATGCATGCTCTATAAGCCAGCTACTGGTTACAGTAAGATTGCTACCGCTAATAACAGAACCAGAGCTAGGCTTTTACAACAGTCTAATAATCTACAAAACAACTAGCAACTGAATGAACCAACCCTTTTACAATACAAAGTATATCCCTTTATAGGCAGCCTGAAGGTCTCGCCATTACAACACTGTGGGCCTGTCCCAACAGTAACCCAAAACCCTAACTAGTGACAGTCGGCCATATCTGTACTTGAGGTAGCCACTTTCCATCACACCATAGCTCTCTGCAGTCTTCCATGCTTCCCGGCGCTGATCATGGGTATTGTGCACCGCTTCACTTTTCTGTCCTTCGTCTTCAATGCTTCAGCCTCGTTGCTCCTTATCCTTTATGAGGGTCGCTAAGCCCTCCTATCTTTCGCCGCTACCTTCAATGCAGTGGGTGAGCTCTCTCTTCTTGGTCGCTCAGGTACCATTTCCTTTCTTGACTTCTCTATCTTAAAAGTCATGGTTTCCGACTCTGCTCTACAGCTGGAAACATGCCATGGCATCGTAGCTCTATCTTATCTTCTTTTCACCAAAACTGTCTGTCCGCTAAATTGGCAGCTTCTTCTGTAGCTATGGGACCCTGCTCCAACAGTCCCCTAACACTTACTTGTGGCTCATCCCCGAGCCACTACCAGCGGGCTTCTCCTGCTGTAGCTTTACCCTGGCTTCCTGTGAAGCCTTATTAAACTTGTCTCGAAGTCCTATGACTTCGTTTTGCATCACTTTGACATGCTGTTTGTAGTTTCTGTAACTTGGTTCACTGGGCTCTCTTATCCTTCCTGCCCATAGTCATGGTCTCGCTCTCGTCGCTCCTAAAACCTTTTAATAACCTTCTAGTGTTTGAAAGGTCTTCCACAGATATCCTTTCCTCTTTATCTGGGTTAGAACTTTTATCACAAGGAAAATCTGTATCTTCCAGCCTTCTCAAACATTTCATTCAGTCTGGATCCTTGTATATGAAAGAGATTCAAACCATGAATTCCGTTCCGAGAACAAGCCTTTGTCTGCGTTTTGGAATTCTACCGTCTGCTGGGTTTGCTGTCCTCTTCCACTTTTCTTCTCTTTGAGGTGCTCCAGGTACACATGCTGCCTCTGATCAATAGATTTTCGCTTCGTTGCCTCCGCAATATCTTATGCTTCTCTTAGCTAATAAGATAGGTCGGCGACCTTCTCCCGTTGCTTTCTTTTTCTCATTTTTACTTTCCACCTGGCGGGAGATTTCTTCTCATCATTCTTCTGCTCTGCTTTCTTATCTTCAGTGATCGGATCGGCATTCTTCTTCTCCTTAGCAGAGATTTTGGTGACAAATTCTACTTCTGGTGCTTGACTCTTCATCCTTGGTGGCTGTCTAACCTGTGATGGACTTAATTTCACAACCCTGAGCGGCGTCGTCATAGCGGACCTACGACCACCAGGGTCGAAGCGTCTTGGCATGTCTTCTAGAGGTTCGTCCTCGAACAGAACCCTCTTAGTACAAAACGGCAGACTTGCAATGGCTGCAACTTCTGAAAATCATAGCACTCTGCAACAAACTGAGCTCTGGATAGAGAACTCTTAACAATTTACTCTATAGCTCTCAGTTTTTCTGCAGACGTAATCGTCCCAATTGAATACTTTCTGCTTTTATGCCCAATACGATAATCCCGGATGCAACGGTCATCTAGACTGAACTCGTCGGTCATAATAAATGCCTGGACAAGACCACACCCGCCAGCCGATCCTTAATAAATGTGGAAATCCGATCGAATTTCCCTCGAAACGTGTGTGTACAGGCGCCGGTCTCGTCGAAGATTTGCCAAATCTGGAAAAATTGATTATACTGTTGCCAAATCTATGGTAAGATATACCAGTCATTTCCTCATTAACTGCCTGTCAGAGGGTGACTTGAATGGCCCTCTGTCGGTTGCAAAACTGAGTACGTGGAACGAGGAAACATCGCACTGCCGCGATGCGACTCCGCATCACCTGCGTAAAACAATACTTTTTTTTTAATATATTTTTTAAATGAACCGACCTTATGCGATTCCTCATACTTAGAAAATACCTGCCGGTGTAGACTAGTTCCCGGTGCGATGCCTCCTTTCAACTACACTGGACATCTGCACCACCATAAACTGGCTAAGCTAGGGCTGAGAGGCGGGGTGGCTATCACTATAGAGCTTAAGCCTACTTCCATTAATCCGTGTGGGAAGAAGCTCCCCATTCAGCTGGCTGAGCTGAATGACACCTCCCTCTGTGACTTGCTGTATCTGATATGGCCCCAGCTAATGTGTCTTGAACTTTCCTGGAAACTTAATGAATTTGCTGTCGTAGAGGAGCACTAGGTCTCTGATCTAGAAAGTCTTACTCTTAATGTGTCTATTGTGCCAAGCTTTTTCTCGTGCCTTCTGCACTTTCTGATGGAATCCAGCGATGAATATGTCTTCTTCTAAGGCAAGCAGCTGTGCTAGCCTTTCCTCCACTATGTCTGTATTAGTCATCCCGGTAATCTGAGCGATTCTTAAACTGGGAAGAATATACTCCATAGGCATAACAGCCTCCTGCCCATACACCAAGATGAAAGGTGTGTGTCCCATAAGTTTCTTTCATGTGGTCCTGTACGTCCATAATACAGCGTTAACGCTAAGGTCCCAATCATTCCTTTGGCTATTACAGATCTTAGTAAGAGCATTTTCTAAAATCTTATTAAAGGCCTCCACTGTGCCATTAGCCTGTGGGTGGTAGGGAGTGCTCTTATGGTGCTGAATCTGGAATTCTTTTGTCAACGCCTCAATGGTGTGGTTCAAGAAATGTGTGCCTTGATCACTCATCAAAATTACTGGGCATCCAAATCTACTAATGATGTTTTCAAAAAGGAACTGTGCGGCTGTAGCACCATCACAATTTCTTACTGCTTTGGCCTCTGCCCATCTGGTGAGGTACTCTGTTCCAGTGATAATATATCTCGCACCAGTGCGCTTTCCTGGTGGGTTGATAGGACCCACAAAATATATAGCCCATTTGTCGAATGCGCGTAGCGTGACCTGTGGTCGCAGCGGCATTTCATCGCGTCACGAGGGTTTTCCTACCCTTTGGCAGATATCGCACCATCTGCAAAAGTCCTTGGTGTCTTTATGCAATGTAGGCCACCATAATACTGCCTCCAAGATTTTTTGCGCAGTCGGCTTTCCTGCGAAATGACCTCCTACGGTTCCTGAATGTGCCTCTCTGATAATAGCATCTTTTTCATGCGGCATCACACATCTGCGTAGAACTTCATCCGGACATAACTTGTATAGGTGTCCTGCGATGAGGGTGAAGTCTGCTGCTTTAACAACCAACTGCCTCTTTTGCTACTTAGTAAACTCATCAGGTGCTACTCCTGTAGTGAGGAATTGAATAATATCGGCATAGTAATCGTCTGCGATTTGGATAGAAAACAACGGCGCATCTGGCAGATTGTCATCTAGGTTACTTGGCTCTTCTCCTGAGTCTATCCGCGATAGATGATCAGGTCTGGAATTCAGTCTGCCTGGTTTCACAATGATTTCAAAATCATACGCCTGAAAGAGGAGTAACCATATATAGATTCTCCCCCCTAACACTGGCTTATTGACCAGATACTTCAAGGCGGAATGGTCAGCAAACATCTTGAACGGGGCACCCAATAGGTAGTGCTTGAACTTCTGCAGCGTGTACACCATAGCTAGGCCTTCTCATTTTGTTGTGGTGTAGTTATTTTCTGCTGTTGATAGCTTTCTACTGGAATATGCGATGGGATGGTCAATATCTCCTTTTCCTGGTTGTGTTAAAACAACCCCTAGTGCGATGCTAGACGCATCCACATGTACATGAAATGGCTTAGTCCAGTTTGGAAATACTAAGATGGGGGCTGTAACCATCTTCTCCTTAAGTATGTCTAGACTCTGCTGACATTCCTCATTCCATAGGAATTTTACATCTTTCTTTAACAATTTCTCCATTGGTGCTGTAATCTTTGCGTAGACCTTGATGAACTTTCTGTAGTACCCGGTATGACCAAGTACTGTCCTTAGTTGCTTGACTAAGTTGGGTGCTGGAAGATTTACAATGACGGCGATCTTCGCGGGATCTACCATCAAGCCTTGTCTGCACACAATATGACCCAACAGAATACCGAATGGTGCACAAAATATACATTTTTTCAAGTTTAGAGAAATCTGGTACTGCCTACATTTCTCTAACATCAGTCGTAAGTCTCCTATGTGCTTGTCGATTAGTCCAAATACAGTCCTGTTGCTGCCGCAACTGTTCTCCCCAAATTTATTTTTATTTAAATTATGGGCCCCTCCTCATCCTTTTTGCTTGGTTGGATCGTTAAATGCTTGAGCCTCTCGGGCATATCTTCTTTTCGTTTTACTTTAAAGATTGGATGTCACCAGGTTTATTCATGCCATGTTCAAATTCGGTTAAGTCATGGATTTCTGGCCGTGGAGAAGTAAATTTTTGTTCTTCAGGGAAGCCTTTGTGAAGATAATGACTTTGGTTGCTAACGCTGCTCAAATCCTTGAGTTTTCCCATAATCGGGCCTCTTTTTGCTGTTGAATTGGAAGTTGCAAAGTCTCAGCCTCTCCGCCATTGAGGCTCCAAGATCTTTTCTTCGTCCGAAGTCTAAACCCATCCGACGCCCGATTCTTTTTAACCTTCGACCGCTTGCACATAGCCCTAAATCATTCGCCGTTGCTGCCGGAGAGATCTTTTAAACTTCCGATCAGGGTGTCTTCCGACGCCCGACTAAGCCTTTCCCCGCTTCCGTCGCTTGTCTTCAACCCTTGCCTTATCCATCGTTGTGGATGGAAGAACCATTCAGCCTCCGATGTCCTATCCTTTCCGACATCTGATGTGAAGTTTTCTAGCCCGCGCCTCCGCACCATGTTAGCTCCTTCTGTTCCGCCGTTGCGACCAGGTTTCTCTTTCCTCGTCCGGTGCCCGAAGCTTGCCGATCGTCGATTTATATTTTTTCCCGCCCAAAGCTTAATCGAGACCTTGTCCGGATGAACCTAGCTAGTTTCTTGTGGATTTACCATTCTAGGCAGAAAAGTTTAATGTTTAAGATCTCGTTTCAATGAATAATGCACCGAAATTGTCTGCAGGAGGAATTTGTTAGACTATGGAAACGACCTGGAGCTGAGAAAAGAACAAAACAAACGAATGACAGAGGCGCCGACTAGGAAGATTTATCGGTTACTGATCATGATATAAACGCTCACAGAAAATGATTGGTAAGATAAAACGGCTAGAAGAGGAAGCTGAAACGTTGAAGATGGTGAAACGTCACACGCTGGGAGGCAGCCCAGGGGCAACAGTTGTAGTTTAAATATTTGGGAAGTAGGAATGAGAAGGGGCTTTTTCCCTGGAATTTTTTTGTAAATGTTTGCTTGTAAGAGGAACTACTTCGTTTTGCAAAGGAAACTACAATTTTGCCTATTGGAGAGAGTGAAAAGTGGAATGTATCAATGCAAATCAATGAATAATGTTGAAGAGGAACTATTTCATTTTCAGTTGTTTCATTTGATGTAAGAATATTTAATGTTCTGAACCTATGTTCTTGTTAAATGTTCTTCGGTCGTTTCTGGGATATTTTTCACTGTGGGTAATTAATGTTGTTAAAAATGATTGGCTATCTGGTTATTTAAATATCTGTAAGTGTTCATGTGTCTTGAAAGAAGTACCAGCTATCTGTGTTTTCTTCATAATGAATGTGCCAAATGTATTGCTCACTCAAAATGATAACCTGGCTCCCTAGGGATAGATTAGATAGTTAGTTCATTCTTGTTGTTTCTGATTTGGTTGCTTGCGAGCATAAGACGAAAGGTAAGAACCTGCGCATCACATTGTGAGTGCTCCCTGCATCTTGATCACCCTGCATTTACTTAGGCACTTGCATCTCATTTCTTAAAGTCAAAATACAAAAACTCAGTGGGCTGGGCTGCAACCGGTAAAGCCTTTGTTTTGTTTCTTGACCTACGGTAGCCGGACCACAAACTGGACGGATTCCCTATTTCAAACAGTTAACGGGCTAGTTGGGAACGTTGATTGGGGAGAATCCCTTACTGTTGCCGCCTGTGAATTTCCAGGCCTCAACAGTTTTGGCGCTAGAAGGAGGGCCGCCAGTGCATGGCTGGCCGCGGAAACTTGTTTTCCCGAGATTTTTCCACTGGTAATAGTTCTGAAAGTAGCGGACCACGCAACCCGATTCCGGAAGAAGAAGAAAGAGAGTATCTATATCCCATTCGCAACGAAATTGTTAATGACCTAAGAAGACATACCCGTGCTTATGTGAAGAATATTGGAGGATTGCCAATGATTCCCGAATTGCCTAGAAGAGAATACAAGAAGAAGGACTGTCCCGTCATTAGAGAGAATTTGAGGTAAAAAATGGGCCTCAAAAGGACCAAAATGTACTATAAAAATCAACCAATTACATTCTAGTAGATGACATCACCCCCCATGGTTGAGGTGGCATTGTATGAGTTAAGAATGCTTATTTGTCACATTTTCTATGGTGGATGAAAACCCATAGTTAACCAAGGTAGTGGTACACATACTTTTAAGTCATAAAGTGAAGTACTCACAATAAAAGTCATTTCACACTTTCTCATAAAATAATATTATTGTTATTTTCAAGTGAAGTACTCACAATTCACTTTCTCATAAAATAATATTATTGTCATTTTCAAGTAAAGTACTCATAATTCATAAAAATGTCTTTTCACATGTTTTTATAAAATAGTATATTGTCATTTTCATGTTTTTTAATTTTAAATTATATATTCACTCAATTGTATTTAATATCATAATGTCAAACTAATATATATATATATATATATGTATATTAAATCTTGTACTTTTAAAATAAATTAAATTCATGAATGATATTTATATGAAAAAAATATGTTAGTTATGCATATAAATTAAATTCATTTTTGTTTAATTTTATTTACAAGTTCAATACAAACAAATGCTAAAAGGCAATAATTTTTTGGGAATTTACAATGTATCTTAGTCACATCATTGTAGAGTTATTTTATTAATTTTATTTATTGTCAATTTAGAAAAGTAACTCAACCATGGTTATTTATATTGTGCATAAAAAGTAGTGTAGGAGATGATTTGTCATATATACCTACCCCATAAAGCCCCTAACTCAAAATATTTTAATATATCTTATATTTTTGTAGTACATCTCTTAGGAGGCCCATTTTTTACCTCAAATTCTCTCTAATGAGTAGAAGACTCAGTGCTGGTTGGAGACTGGGAAGAACTTGTAGAAACATCTCTGCAGGAGGTTGAATTACCTTTGACCCAGGTAGGCCCAGATTCCCCTTACAGTTCTTCCGCTCACACCCCTGTTGGTTCACCTCCACACTCTCCACCTTTACTCATGGCAGGCGTTAACGTCAACCTACCTCCTCCCAACCCACCAAATCCGCCACCACCTGCATGGAAGGCCAGATCACCCCTGAACCTGACTCCTCCTTTGCATGACCTACCTCAGGCTTTTGAAAAGTTATTGCCTAAGTTCGATCCAAATGAGAAGATATTAGTAGATGATCATTTGCAGAGTTTTTACTTGGCAATAGAAGGGCTGAGAGCTGGGGAACATGAAGATGTAGTGTGCAGACTTTTTTCGCATACCCTAAAAGGAGCTGCTGCATCATGGTATTTTGGGTTTCCTGCTAACTCTATCCCAGATTGGGATACTTTTGAGAGAATTTTCAGAAGTAAGTACGCAGTCCAAAAGACTCACGCAGCCCTTATGAAAGGTCTATGTGCATTGAAGAATGAAAAGAAGGAAAAAGTACACAGTTTCACGCAAAGGTTTGCAGCATATCTTAAGAACTTTTCTGAAATAGATAAGCCTTCAGACAAAGTACTGATTGAGTACTATACTTCAGCTTTGGGTCTTGATTTGGCCATGTTTGTGAAAGGTAGGGCCAAGCCTACTCTGACAGAAACCTATGAAGAAGCAGAAGTAGTGGAGGCTGAAAGGGAGAGCATTGAAGATTACCCTAAACAATCAAGAGAGAGAAGGAAAACTTTGTTGTTCACCAAGCCTAAAGAGGAGAAAGCACCAGACCTGGAGAATATGGCCAAAATGATGCAAAAGTTATCTAATAAGATCATAGACTTGGAGAAGGAAAAGGAGGCCCAAAAATTTTACAGGCCATATTATAAGAAAAGGGAGGACAGTAATCAGCCCCAACCTCCTCCTCAAAAAGCTGCATCCATGAACCTGATGGATATAGGAATGGAAAATTTCTGTACCTTTCATCAACAACCGCATTCCAAAAGGAACTGCACACAATGGATAAATTCAATGACGTTAGTCATGAATCAGATGTTGGATTCGAGATTAACTGAAGAGGATGATGATGAAAGGAAAGAAAGTGCTGCTTCTACTTCTGCAAAAGAACAAGAAGAAGAGACTATGGCATTATGGAGTTCTATTTCCTTACTCGATGCAGAAGAAGATATAACTATAAAACACAAAGATATCAGGGAGGCTAACGTGAAAACTAGAAGTCAAGGGACGGTTAGCAATGACAGTATTTTACTCCCAAAGATCAGAAGGCTGCAAAGAAATATTAGGAAGAAATTTCAAGATAAATCAGTGGCTGATCAGACTTCGGAATTCACTATTACCAGCCAAGACCCTAGGCAGAATAGAATGCTGCCTGAACTAAACAAAGAAAAAGTGAATGCTGATAAATCTCAGTCCATTAAACAACAAATTGAATATGACGTTGTTGAGGACTTGAAGAAGATAAAGGCAAACGTCCCGCTGTTTGAGATGTGTAAAGTACCTCAACAAAAAGAAAAGTTGTTGAAAGCGCTGGAAACATCAGAAGAGGAGCGGCCCGCTGGCAATCAACCTCTAGACGAAGAATAAATTGGAGAATCTAGCACTGGAGGTAAGTCTAAAGTTAAACAACCACCCTTCCTCCTGACATTTGATATTTTTAATCATAACGTTCACAATTGTCTAGTGGAATCAGGGGCGTCAATTAATGTAATTCCTGTATCGGTATGTAAGAAGATCAATGGGCAGTTTAAACCAACCACGTGGAGGGTGGTGCAATTGGATAGGACAGACGTCAAGGTAGTTGGTGAGATGGATGATGTTCTAATCCGCCTGGCATCCGATGATAGAGTATGCCAAGTTATCAACATCGTGGTGGCTGATATACCAGACGCTTACGGCCTGGTTCTGAGCAAAGATTGGTCAGCTAAGTTAAATGGATACTTCGCCTCAGATTGGTCACATCTTTGGTTGCCGTACAAAGGGAGTCCCAATCAGATTAAAGTTTTGAGAGAACCTCACATGAAGTACAATGTTACTCAATTGAATGAGAAGAATATACTAGTCGAATCTGTATTGGGAAACTATTTTCTTGAATTGGAACCAGGGAATTATCAAACGGAAGAGGCCAGCGACACATCTGACACCCAGCTTGATCTCCTTCGTTTTTCTCAGGCTGATGAGATTGACTGTAAAATAGTAGATTTAGCAGTAGGAGTAGATTCATCTTCAGTAGATAACGTTTTTTGGACTTTATTTTTTGACGGCTCGAAAACATCAGAAGGGTCAGGGGTCGGCTGCATCCTTATTGATCCACAAAAAAATAAACACTTCCTATCTTGTAGATTAGAGTTTGAGTGTACTAACAATAAGGCTGAGTATGAAGCACTGCTGCAGGGACTCAAGAAAGCAATTGAGCTGCAGGTTAGTAATTTAAAAGTTTTTGGGGACTCGGAAATAGTTGTAAAACAAATAATAAATCAAATACATTGTGTTTCCCCTCACTTGAAAGCTTACCAAAATGAGGTATGGGATTTTATTAAATGTTTTCATGCATTCAACATTATTTCAATCCCAAGAATTAAAAACGCAGTAGCTGATTTATTGGACACTTCGGCCGCTAGGCTTGTACCCTCAAATAATCGATGTATTGTTGAATTGCTTTTCAGGCCTTCTGTGCCAGATATGATCACCAATATAAGGGTGTTCGATGATGATCATCAAATCATAGAGTGTTTAACAAATGAGGAGGTGTTCAAAGGAGCGATTATCGATGATGAAAAACACCAAGCTGAGATGAAATTTTACAATTTCATCCCTAAAGGATTTAGAACATTAGAGAAGATGTTTGACCTGAATGAAAAATTCAGAAGACCCGCTAACGTAAAGACACACAGCTCAACTCTACAGTTCGAGCTGGTAAACTTGGGGACTGAAATGGATCCTAATTTTGTGAACCTCGGCAAATGTTGTTCACCAACCGAGAGGGATAGGTTCAGCAGTTTGTTTAAACAGTACAAAGATGTCTTTTCCTGGACATACCAAGATTTGAAAACCTATGACACTAGCATCATCAAGCATATCGTCCCTATTAAAGCAGGCATCAAGCCATATCAGCAGCTGTTAAGGAAGATGCACCCGAAGTTGGAGCCACTAATCCAGAGCGAAGTAAAGAAATTGTTAGATGCTAGAATTATTTTTAAAGTCAGGCATTCCGAATGGGTGTCCAATATGGTACCGGTTAGGAAAAATTCAGGAGAAATTAGACTGTGTGTGGAATTCAGAAACTTAAACCGTGCCTCAGACAAAGACAACTATCCGGTGCCTCCCATGGAGCAATTACTACAGATGGTGTCCGGTTCTGAACTATTTTCATTGTTAGATGGTTTCTCTAGTTACAACCAAGTGTTAGTAGCCGAGGAAGATAGATTAAAGACAACGTTCAGAACTAAATGGGGAACTTTTTCCTATAGAAGGATGCCCTTTGGACTGATTAATGCTGGAGAAACATTTCAGAGGGCTATGGACATAGCTTTCCACGGGCTTATTGGACGAAGCGTTGTGGTATACCTTGATGAAATCACAATATTTTCGAAGAAAAGAGGGGAGCACGCGTTCCACCTGAAGCAAATTTTCGAACGCTTCCAGAAATATGGCATTTCCCTCAATCCTAAGAAGTGCATTTTTGCAGTCACAGAAGGCAAGTTACTGGGGCATATAGTTTCAAAGAGAGGTATATATATAGACCCAGAAAGAATTAAAGCCATTGAACAAATCCCTATGCCCCATAATAAAAAGGGAATGCAATCCTTCATGGGAACAATAAACTTTGTAAGAAGATTTGTACCTGATTTTTCCCAGACTGTTAAGCCATTGCAGCAGATGGTCAAGCAGAATACTCAATTTAAGTGGGCTGAAATTGAAAAGAATGCTTTCAGCAAAATCAAGACTGATGTTGCACATGCTCCCTCCCTGAAAAGCCCAGACTTTGGTAAAGAATTTATTATGTACACCTTTGCATCTGATGATTCATTGGCAGCCGTGCTTACCCAAAAGGAGGACGGGGGTGATGAATTCCCAATCTCTTTCATGAGCACTGGGCTTCAAGGGGCTGAATTAAACTACCCAGCCATTGATAAGCAAGCATATGCAGTATTTAAGGTGGTGAAGCAATTTAGGCCTTATATATTAAAAAATCGAACCAAGGTAATAGTTCCTTACCCAGCTGTAAGGTCTCTTCTCATTCAGAAAGAGTTGGGAGAAAGAAGGGGAAACTGGGTGACATCCCTTCAGGAATACGACCTTGAATTCAAGCCAGACACTATAGTGAAAGGTCAAGGGCTATGCAAATTGATGATTGGAAGTAGAAACAACGAAGAACAAGCATGGGAAGATGAAGCCGAATTGCATGTAATGGATGTAGGTCCTTTGTTCACGGCTCTTGAGTCCTAGTACAGAGACCTTGTGCATTACTTGCAGTCAGGGCTGTTGCCAGAACATTGGAGTTCAAAAAAAAGGAGAGCTCTGCGTTTGAAATCAGCTTCCTACCAAATCATAGAAGGCGTATTATTCAGGAAGAACTACAATGGAGTCCTCCTGAGATGCTTGGAGAAAGAGGATGCTAAGAAGGTAATGTCTGAATTACACGATGGTTCGGCTGGGGGACATTTTTCAGGCGACATTAAAGCCCACAAAATCCTTAGAGATGGTTACTATTGGCCTACGCTCTTTAAGGATACACATGCACATGTCAGGAAATGCGATATTTGTCAAAGATGCGGTGGAAGACTGCCCAAAGTAGAAGCACCTCTAAATCTTGTGATGGTCATGGAACCATTTGAACAATGGGGGCTGGACATTATTGGAGAAATAAAACTGAATTCTTCCCTGCTGCACAAATACATTCTTACTGCTACTAATTATTTCACCCGCTGGGTCGAAGCTATCCCACTGCACAAGATCAACGAAGACGAAGTCATCAACTTCCTGCAAGATCATATCATGACCAGGTTTGGCGTTCCAATTTCGTTAGTTTTTGATAATGCTAAATATTTTTCATCAATTAAATTGACTGCATTTGCTCATGATAAAGGGATAAAATTACATTATTCTGCTAACTACTATCCGCAAGGGAACAGCCTGGATGAATCCTCTAATAAAAACCTTATTAGAATTCTAAAGAAGACTGTCATAGAAAACCAAAGAAGTTGGCACTCAGCTTTACCCAATGCCCTGTGGGCTGACAGAGTCACCCCCAAATCTGCAATAGGAGTGTCACCCTATACCCTTGTGTACAGTAAGGAGGCCATCCTGCCTCCCAATATCATGCTACCAACTTCCATACTAGCCCAAGAGTCTAGGGGGTCTGATGATGAGGTTCCCCAAATAAGGATATATAATCTTCTGAAAGCAGATGAGGCCAGATCCAAGGCTAGAGAACGTTTTAAACAGCAGCAGGAGATAGTAAAAAGATGGTTTGACAAACATAAAGCTGGGAAAATGGACTTGGAGGTGGGAGACCTTGTTCTCAAGTGGGATCATCCCCATGATAAGAAGGGAAAGCATACTAAGTTCCAACAATTGTGGGTAGGCCCATTTCATATCAAAGCAAAACTTGGCCTTGCTACTTATAAGCTGCAGGATTTACAGGGATGGGAAGAGAACCTACCAGTCAATGGTTTGGTTCTCAAGCCTTATTTTTCTTGAAGTTGTCTTTGAATTTTCTGCTTTGTATATAAATAAGATGTTGGTTGTTTTGAGTCATGTTTTCATTTTTGTTTGGTTTTAAGTCTATTGGTTTCAATAAAGGGAGTTAACTCGTGGTTATTTGATAGACACCAAAATTTCTGGGAATGGTGGACATGTTTGAGTAGTCAGACTGTGTGTTGCTAAAAGATTTCTTCCAGTCTAACAGTTTTCTCGAATAAAATGTTGTGTGCATTGAAGTCCTGCTTAACCCCTATGAATTAAACCGGATTCGAGGAGTCTAGAGTACTATGTCGAGGCTCCATCCACGTCACATTTAAAATTTTCTAAGGAGCGGCAGTAAAGGACCCATGGGGAGAAGCAAGGTGAACAGTGTATTAAATATAAATGATCCCATGCCAAGAAACGAATGCCAAAAGGTAAATAAAGAAGCATCATAAATCAAAGCAGGTGCTGAATCATAAGTACTTAAGGCCAAAAGATCCTCTCCGTCCGTGAGCTGAAGCGTAAAATATATCACTCACACAAAAGGACACTATGGGATAGAGGATCCTGAATTAAGATTCAGTAAGAAAGGAGCACAGAAAGACTCAAATGAAAGGGACAAAAGTCCAAAAGCACAAAAGTGTTAAAATGGCATGGGAATGAGGAACAAATGAATATTGTTGTTTACCATCTGCTGTAATCCTGTGGTGTCCACGCTGTTAGCTACCTGAAAACAAAGGTAATAATGAAACTCATACTCTGGCCTCAACATAGTTGTCTGGACTTGAAGGTCTCGGTTTTCCCTTTCCCCAAATGGACCATCATCAATGATTAAGGTACACACTCCTATCGGTCGAGGAATCCATATGGCTGGAAGAATTCATTAGAAGCATTCTGGTTAAACAGTCTGTTGCTCAAAGTATAATCACCCAGAGATCTAGGTTCACCAGGTAATCGCCAGTTGTTGCTGCCGCAACTGTTCTCCCCAAATTTATTTTTATTTAAATTCTGGGCCCCTCCTCATGTTTTTTGCTTGGTTGGATCGTTAAATGCTTGAGCCTCTTGGGCATATATTCTTTTCGTTTTACTTTGAAGATTGGATGTCAGCAGGTTTATTCATGCCATGTTCAAATTTGGTTAAGTCATGGATTTCTGGCCATGGAGAAGTAAATTTTTGTTCTTCAGGGCAGCCTTTGCGAAGATAACGACTTTGGTTGCTAACGCTACTCAAATCCTTGAGTTTTCCCGTAATCGGGCCTCTTTTTGCTGTTGAATCGGAAGTTCCAAAGTCTGAGCCTCTCCGCCGTTGCGGCTCCGAGATCTTTTCTTCGTCCGAAGTCTGAACCCATCCGATGCCCGATTCTTTTTAACCTTCGACCGCTCGCACGTAGCCCTAAATCGTCCGTCGTTGCTGCCGGAGAGATCTTTTAAACTTCCGATCGGGGTGTCTTCCGACGCCCGACTAAGCCTTTCCCCACTTCCGTCGCTTGTCTTCAGCCCTTTCCTTATCCGCCATTGCGGATGGAAGAACCATTCAGCCTCTGATGTCCTATCCTTTCTGACGTCCGATGTGAAGTTTTCTAACCCGTGCCTCCGCACCACGTTAGCTCCTTCTGTTCCACCGTTGCGACCAGGTTTCTCTTTCCTCGTCTGGTGCCCGAAGCTTGTCGATCGCCGATTTATATTTTTTCCCTCCCAAATCTTAATCGAGACCTTGTCCGGATGAACCTAGCTAGTTTCTTGTGGATTTACCATTCTGGGCAGAAAAGTTTAATGTTTAAGATCTCGTTTCAACGAATAATGCACCGAAATTGTCTGCAGGAGGAATTCATTAGACCGTGGAAATGACCTGGAGATGAGAAAAGGACAAAACAAACGAATGACAGAGGTGCCGACTAGGAAGATTTATCGGTTACTGATCAAGATATAAACGCTCACAGAAAATGATTGGTAAGACAAAACGGCCAGAAGAGGCAGCTGAAACGTTGAAGATGCTGAAACGTCACACGCTGAGAGGCAGCCCAGGGGGCAGCAGTTGTAGTTTAAATATTTGGGAAGTAGGACTGAGAAGGGGCTTTTTCCCTAGAAATTTTTTGTAAATGTTTGCTTCTAAGAGGAACTACTTCATTTTGCAAAGGAAACTACAATTTTGCCTGTTGGAGAGAGTGAAAAGTGGAATGTATCAATGAAAATCAATGAATAATGTTGAAGAGGAACTATTTCGTTTTTAGCTGTTTCATTTGCTGTAAGAATATTTAATGTTCTGAACCTATGTTCTTGTTAAATGTTCTTCGGTCGTTTCTGGGATATTTTTCACTGTGGGTAATTAATGTTGTTAAAAATTATTGGCTATCTGGTTATTTAAATATCTGTAAGTGTTCATGTGTCTTGAAAGAAGTACTAGCTATCTGTGTTTTCTTCATAATGCATGTGCCAAATGTATTGCTCACTCAAAATGATAACCTGGCTCCCTAGGGATAGATTATATAGTTAGTTCATTTCTTGTTGTTTCTGATTTGGTTGCTTGCGAGCATAAGACGAAAGGTAAGAACCTGCGCATCACATTGTGACCGCTCCCTGCATCTTGATCGCCCTGCATTTAGTTAGGCACTTGCATCTCATTTCTTAAAGTCAAAATACAAAAACTCGGTGGGCCGGGCTGCAACCGGTAAAGCCTTTGTTTTGTTTCTTGACCTACGGTAGCTGGACCGCAAACCGGACGGATTCCCTATTTCAAACGGTCAACGAGCTAGTTGGGAACGTTGATTGGGGAGAATCCCTTACTGTTTCCACCTGCAAATTTCCATGCCTCAACAAGTCCAATCATCAAAATATACTTCTAAGAATTTATGGATGTATTCTTTAAATACAGTAACTACTACTCTAGAAAATATAGCTGGTGCATTCTTAAGACCAAAGGGCATTACCATATACTGGAACGAGCCCCATTCTGTTGCAAAGGTGGTCTTGGATCGATTTTCTAGATGTATTCTGATCTGATGGTAGCCTGAAAAGGCATCAGTGAAGGAGTAGACCTCCTGTCCTCCCACGTTGTCTAATACCTCATCAGTGAATGGTGTCAGAAATGGATCATGGAGCGATGCATCATTGAGCTTGTGCAGATCGACACAGATCCTAATGTCTCCTTTGGTTTTCTTTTCTTCTACAACCATGGGGCTAACCCATTCACTTTCTTCCATTGGTTCAATGATGCCTGTTGCTAGCATCTTATCAATCTCATCTTTAATTTTTTCTTTGTAGCGCGGATTCAATCTATATGGGCGTTGCTTGACTGGTCTAGCATCCTCCTTCAATGGTATCCTCATAACTCCCAGGTCTCCAAATATTCCATTCATCTCTGTGAACTTGGTGGGAAATAGGTCCTAATAGTCATGTAACAAATCTGCAATCTGTCCGACTGTTTCATCATTCCAATAGTCTCCAATAGAGGCAAACTTAGGTTCTGCATCTGTGCCAATATTGATCTTTTTAATCTTGATGGGATCAGCGATTGCTGGAATCTCTAACTGTGGTCCCCCAACATCGCGAGTCCCTTCTGAATCTGGAATGTTGGTGTTGCGAGGATCCTCATCCTCATCCTTATCTTCATTGTTTGAATTTTCTGCGAAATTATAGCAATCAAGTGCGGCTTGCAACTGGATGGCCCACTCAGGTTGAGCCTGCACTGAGATGGTACAGTCCTCAAATATCTTGATCTTGATTATGTCTAGGGCCTGGGCAACACTTGGATGTTCTGATTCAAACGCGAAGGTGAGTAGGAAACTGTCTGTCATAAGTGACCATGTGGTCGTCCCCTTGCACAATTCGGTCTCTGTGTACCAGTTCCTTGGAACTGTATCCAATGTGTGAATGAATCGGTGAACCCATTCATCCTCAGGAATGTCCGACCAGTTCTGTTCACATGTCTAAATGTGTGTCTTGGGATCAGTTTCTCCTGTGTACTTCTGCTGGACATACTCTCTGTCGACAGAAAATCTGATCGCCATCAATATTTTAATATCATCCCATGATGTGATATTCTCTTTATGCGCATACCACCATCTTGCAAGTGTGGCTCGTTCATAGCTGCGATCCTCTGCTCATAAGGAATCTGTTTCTCAAACTGCTCAAGGAAGTCCGGGATATCTATCACACCATGATATGATGGAATCTCAGTGATCTCTGCGCCAATCCATCACAGTGACTTACTCATAAATGCACATCTGCACGCTGAGACTTTGTAAAGTCTGTTCTGCCAGTTCTATAGACCAACATTGGAATCCGATGCGCATGAGCTGTCGTATCGCCAACTAATGTTCCCTTTTGCGGTTGGATTGATGTAGTCGTTCTGGTTCGCAGTCATTTGGTAGAGACTATCCATGTTATGTTCCTCCTCCTCTGCTCGGATAGGTTCAATATATCTAGGACCTTGGTGAGGATCCAATGGCACGATGACCCAGATCTGCGCATCCTCAAAGGTCATTTGTCTTCTCTTTAGGTCGATGAAAGCCTTGATACCGATCGTCCAATCGATACTTAATAATGCTGGATACGGTCGACTGTCGCCAATGATTTCTATAACCTCGAAGTCTGCAAAACTGCGAACTCTGTCAATGTCAACTGGCACCTGCGGCAGTCGACCCAATGGTGATACTCGCTGCTGGTTAGCTAATCTCAGGTGGATAGGCGATCTGACTAACTAAGGGCTACCCATCTGTTCCCATGTCTGCTTGATCAGAACATTCACCTCTGATCCGAGATCTAAGACGACCTCATCCATTTCAAACTCTCTAATCTGTGCTGTGAGCTTCATCTCTCTTCCGGTCCTTGTATGTCCTATAATATTATGAACATCGCGGTGTGCACTGCCCGAGAGAGAAGGTTGCTGACACTGATCTATGATGCGCTGTAGCTCGTTGATAGCTTTTTCATTTCTCATGAGTTTCAAGCAACTCTGCAGGAAGGATTGTACTCTTCCTGTCGATTCATCCTCGTCGCATCTTCCCGATGTGGTAGCCTGCGGTATCTATTCACTGCTATCACCACAAGGTGCCTGCTGCGGTATGACCCCAGACGGTGGTGCCTGTGATCCTGATTGCGTAGGTTCATCAAAGGAAGCCTTGGATTCATGAAATGTCTCTTTATTCTTCTGCAGGTCGAATGATGTTGCTTTACTAGGAGCTCTGCGCACCCACTGCTGGCTTGTGTTCTTTTCGATATCCTACGATGTCCCATTGGTGGAAGCACCACTACGAGTCACAATGTTAACTTTTGGTTTTGGTTCATCCGGTTCAGCAGCAATAAGCTTGATGTTCTGGTGTGCTGCTGGTTTAGGCTCTCTGATCTTAGCTATCAAGGTAGGACATTCCTCTATAGTATGATCATAAGATTTGCAGTAGTTACAAGTGGTGGTGGGGCTCTAACAGTCCCTAGCATAGTGTCCTACAACTCCGCAGTTATAACAAGTGATTGGTCCACGACCACGACCAAAACCTTCTCCTCGGCCAAAGCCTCCTCCACGTCCTCGTCCTCTGAATCCTCCTCCACGTCCACCATAAGTCGGATCAGGCTGTGGTCCTGCTGCTGGACCCTGTGTTTCTGATTGGACTATGTAGACGTCATGTTTTCTATCTAACATGAGATCATAGGCTCGGCAATCCTGTTCATCATGTCCGACAGACTTGCAGAAGACACAGTATAGGTTCTTAGGTGTCTGTACATACTTCTGAAGCAAAGGGCATTGCTGAGGCTGATGTCCTTGTGTCTTGCATATTTCACACCATGGCCCTTGCGTTCGTGATAAGGTGTTAGGAGCCCCTGACGCTAAATATTCTGCAAAGACTGGACAGTTGTCTTTGGTATGACCCTGTGCTTTACATCATAAGCATCATATGTCTTGCATAACCTCTTTCCCTTTCTTAAGTTCATGTATCTGTAACGTGAGGTTGGCCAACTGGTTCTGTAGAGTTGTCATGCCTGCACTGGTTTCAGCTAAAGGTGAAGCTTCTAGCTTCATCGCCATCTCCAACGCGTCATCCTGCGTCTAGAGTTTCTGCTGCATTAGTGGCAGTCTGATGTGAGGGAGCAATGTTGCAATAAACCATTCCTTATGCTGCTCCGGCGCAAACTCAAAGCTTACTTGGTCTATAAGAGCTTTGAATTTCTGGTCAAAGTCCCATACTGACTCTGATGGTAGTTGCTTAATATCCTTGAGCTCTGTCATACACTGAGACTCAGACTTAGGTTTCTTGAACTCTTTAATCATGGCGGTCCTGACCTGGACGAGTGTTCTGGGTTTGGTAGCGTACTTCATATACCATGTTAAAGCTCGTTCTCTTAATGTGGTGACCAACTGTACAAGTTTAATGTTATCATCGTGAATTTGCTTAATGGTCCACATGGCTTCGCATAGAAACCAATGCTGTTCCAGGTCCTCTGCTCCTGTACCCTTAAAGGTAGGTAGCTTAATATCATCTCCCATTCTATTTCTCTGTGGTGGGTTCTGATTGACTGGATTACTACCACTCGGCAGTGTAGGTGAAGGCGATGTAGCGGTAGTAGGTACTGTCTGTGAGCTACTGGATGGAGTACCTACGGGATTACTCTGAGTCCCAGTTTGTTTCTGTGGGGTATAGGGATGGTAAGGGATACCCCCCTCTAGTTCTTCTATGGTACTAGGACTCGGTTGCCTAATATTGTCTGAACTGTCTCCAAATACAGGAGAGCCGAAAGCTACTTTATATTTCTTGCCACTATGTGTTCGTCCAATGTCATCAAAATCACTTTCAAACTCTTGTGACATTACTATCTTTACTTATTCATCTGAAATCATGTCCATTAATCCTTTTTCATGTAGCAGCATCTTAATGGACAAGTTTAGAGATTTTAGGTACTTACCATGATATCGTTTGAAGAAGTACCGCTCAGCCTCGCTGAAGCTTTTTCTCTGGTCAACTGCAAATTCTGTAACAAAGCCTTCTAGCACACTCGCAAGCCAGAAGTCCACTGCTCTCGTAATGGGATTGTCGAGGCTCTGCATGGTCTGAATCAGCTCCGGTGTCTAGACAATGTTTCTTTTCTTCTTGAATATGTCCCTATATATCAACTTTGATAACCAGTCGTAAAGCTCGTTTCCATAGGTTGCAAAAATATCACGTGTATATTTGAAGAGATATGCTTTTGTAACCAGTCCTCTGTGCTCAATTTAGGGCTCCGATTTTCTTTCTTGGAAAACTCCCTTAAGTTTGACTCCATCCACTGGTGAAACTCTTCTCAAGTAGGATGCCAACAAAAAATTAGCACTCAGTTGTTCAAAATTGGCAACGGAACCATTTGTTGGTCATTTGGGCAGACCCGGGTTTACTATAATCAACCAACAACACCCCTAGCTCACTGGCCCTTTCGGCGACAGACCACAAAGCGGCTTGAAGTCTCACCCGAAGTGATTCTAATGGGTTGGCCAAGGACTCAAGTGTCTTGGACTAGGTTCTGTGGCAATCCTACTTGTGACTCCCAGCTCCCCTAGCTGTGAGGTCTCTTTCTCTGCGCGTCGCACGATCTTCTGCTCGCGTCATGCGATCTCCTCATCTCGCAGCTCTTCTAGCCACGAGATATTCCTTTATATCCTCGTGCGGTCCTTTTCTACATCGTGCACTTTCCTTGACTCACGATATCTCCAGCCTTACCGCGTCGCCGCGCACCGTGCGACACGCAGCTCCTGCCCAACGCTAAGTCTTCAACCTGCGGTATCGCGCATCGTAGCTCCTCTGCCGGTGCGGTATCACCTCTCTATGATATCCTACCTCCGCGGTTTAGCGCACTTAGTGTTTCTCGTGTCGATGTGCAAGACTTAACATACAAGGCTATTCAATATTGCAACTAGTGACTGTTTCATGCAAAGCATAAATGAACCACATACAACATGCCAAAGACTTCGACTTATGTTTATCCTTCTATATTACTATGAACAGATTAACACATTCATTCATTAAACGGTAAACAAAGTCCATGAATGGACTGAGAACTGCATAAGTAAACATAACACATAAACCAATCACATAACACTTGATTTTAACGTGGTTCACCTCCAGGATGGAAGTTACGTCCACAGAACTGTGTTTTTATTATAGCTCAGGGGAAGGTAAAACACAGTTCTACTACACCGCATATGCAGCTCAAGATATTCTCTCTTAGATCTCTTTTCTTCTCTATATTTCTCTCCTACAATATACTCTTCCCTCTCTGTCGATCCCTGCGGATCGTTACATGCATGCTCTATAAGCCAGCTACTGGTTACAGTAAGATTGCTACCGCTAATAACAGAATGAGAGCTAGGATTTTACAACAGTCTAATAATATACAAAACAACTAGCAACTGAACGAACCAACCCTTTTACAATACAAATTATATCCCTTTATAGGCAGCCCGAAGGTCTCGCCATTACAACACTGTGGGCCTGTCCCAATAGTAACCCAAAACCCTAACTAGTGACAGTCGGCCATATCTATACTTGAGGTAGCCGCTTTCCGTCACACCACAGCTCTCTGCAGTCTTCCATGCTTCCCGGCGCTGATCATGGGTACTGTGCACCGCTTCGCTTTTCTATCCTTCGTCTTCAATGCTTCAACCTCGTTGCTCCTTCTTCTTTATGAGGGTCGTTGAGCCCTCCTGTTTTCCACCGCTGCCTTCAATGCAGTGGGTGAGCTCTCTCTTCTCAGCCGCTCAGGTACCGTTTCCTTTCTTGACTTCTCTATCTTAAAATTCATGGTTTCCGGCTCTGCTCTGTAGCTGGAAACGTGCTACGGCGTCGTAGCTCTATCTTATCTTCTTTCCGCCAGAACTGTCTGTCCGCTAAACTGGTAGCTTCTTCTGTAGCTACGGGACCCTTCTCCAACAGCTGGTGAATGCAATGGGATGTTCGTCTTGGAGGAGGACAACACTAAGGCCATTGTCGAAAGCATCACTCTCAATAGTGAAGGGCTTGGAAAAATCAGGCATAGCTAGAATATGTGTGGTACACCTAGCTTGTTTCAGTTTCTCAAATGCACACTCAGTAGTAGTTGTCCATGCAAAAGAATCCTTTTTTCAGTAGAGCTGTTAATGGAGCTGCAATCTTCCCATAATCCTTGACAAACTTCCGGTAGTAGCCAGTAAGTCCCAAAAACCCACAAAGACTCTTCAAGGTCTGAGGATGTGGCCAATTTTTCATGACATCTATTTTGGTAGGATCAACATGAACCCCTTGTGTTGAAACAATATGCCTGAGATACTCTACTTCCTTCTTCCAGAAAACACATTTAGATTGTTTGGCATAGAGATGATGATCACAAAAAGGTTGGAGTACCAGATCCAGATGTTGGAGATTCTCAGCCCAGGTTTTACTATAGATGAGGATATCATCAAACAAGACCAGAATGAAGTTTTGCAAGTAGGGACGAAATATTTTATTCATCAATTCATGGAAAGTGGAAGGAGCATTTGTGAGGCCAAATGGCATGACCAAAAATTCATAATGGCCGTCATGTGTGTGGAAAGCTGTTTTAGGGATATCATCTGCATGGACCCAAATTTGGTGATACGTAGAACGAAGATCCAACTTGGAGAAAAAATGAGCACCATGGAGCTCATCCAGAAGCTCATCAACAATAAGAATCGAAAACTTATCCTTGATTGCGATGTGATTAAGTGCTCAAAAGTCGATGCAAAAGAACCATGACGCATATTTTTTTCTGGACTAGAAGGACTGGTGAAGAGAAGTAACTAGTGCTAGGGAAAATAACACATTTCTTCAGTAAGTCATGAGCAAGCATCTCAATTTCTGTCTTGTGGTGAAACGGGTAGCGATAGGGCCTGATGTTGGGAGGGACGCTTCCAGGAAGGAGAGAAATACAATGGCACTTGGGTCAGGAAGGTGGCAATCCCACAGGCTCAGCAAACACACATGCATATCGATACAGAATTTGTTGGAGAACCAATGGAGTAGTTGAGACTGCTAAAGGTTGCATCTGAATGAAATGGAGCTGAGCAATGACACCATGTGAACTTTTATTAAGAACCTTTTCCATTCAATGTGAACTGATGAGGCTGAGAGACCCTGGTTGTAAGCCCCGCAATGTGTGTTTGGTACCATTGATTGAAAACTGCATCCAAAGTTCAACAAATTCCCATAAAATGGGTCCAAGTGTGCATAACCATTGAGTGCCCGAAATCACATCACATGTACCTAAGGGCAAGGAAAACATGTTAGAGCGCAAGTTATAATCCCCCATAGATATGCGCACATTATGACACTTCCCTTTGCAAGGTAAGGTGCCCCCATTGGCAATCATGACTTCAAAGCTGGAGCAAGGATGGAAAAAAAAATCAGCCTGTTTGGCGATCCTCGAGTCAATGAAGTTGTGAGTGCTACGAGAATCAATGAGTATTTTGAAGAATCCTCTGACTCGCATGGTTTGTGGGGTGGTGACTCTGGCTAAGGAATGGAGAGATATCTCTGGTTGTTCGTTTGGAGCAGGAAGTTGTTGAATGCCACCAACATCATCTACTGGATCCTGAGCATCATAAAAAAATTTAGGTGTGGGTGGAGAATCCGCATCCAAGAGATAGAGCTTTTTCTTAACACATATATGTCCCCATGTGAATTTCTCATCACAATTATCACAAAGCTCTTTTTCCTGGCATTCTTGCATCTTTTCTTCAGACAAATGCTTGATAGGAGGGGTTCTAGGAGCTGGCGGATTTTGGGTTCTTTGGGGAACCCTAGGTCTGAATGGAACAAGAGTGTATTTGGAGCGTTGTTGAGTCCTGATCTTGTCCTCTTCTAGCTTATCCAACCCTAGGGCTTCCATCATTGTGTTGTGGTAGAACATTTTAACCTTAGATTGTATTGCATCCTTCAGATCACTGATAAAACATCTCAGGTAGAATGCATCAGGAAACCCCTCAGTGTGATTGGCTAGTTTCTCAAATTCTGTTTGATACTCCTGTACAGTTCCAGTTTGACGAATTTTGGTGAGTGCTCCTATAAATTCATCAAAAGCACCAGGGCCAAATCGCTGCAAAAGGAATTGGGAAAAATATGTCCAGTTTGGCTCTGCATGATCCTTGATGTACCAATGGAGCCATTGAAGTGCTTCATGTTCCAAATGAAAGGATGCAAATGGGTATTTACTGACATCAAAAGTGTTATGCAGACTAAAATATTATTTTTCCCTATAAATCCATCCAGTGGGATCATCACCATTGAAGTGAGGAAACTCCAACTTCGGCCCGTGAAAGTTGCTAGACGACGAGAACCCAGTGTTGGATGAAGACTCATGCTAGTAGCGGTTGTTGATGGGTGAATGCTGAAGATGGAGGCCGAGAAATTTTTGATCTAGATTCTCGAGTTTGGACTTGATGGCGGCAAGTTCTTCTTCCATTTGTTTATTTTCTCCGGCGCGGGTGATAACCATACGCAGGTTTATTTTTCTTTTATTTTCAGGTAGTGGGTAGAAAAACAAAAATGGAATGGGCTTTAGAAAAGGAGAATTTTTATTCAGGAAAAATTTGGGGGGATAATTGGGGTTTTACGGTGTTTTGGCCCACTTTTTTAGGGATAAGAAGCAAAAAATGTGAATTTCAGAGGTGGGATGAAGGAATTGGAAAATTTTTCAGAGAGGGACAATGAAGTAGAAATAGAAAACGAACACCGTGCAAAAATTTGAAGGTGTTTGGGTGAGAATCAAAGAAGTTATGACAAACCCTAAAAATAGACAAATGTGGAATTTCGACCTTCAGGAAGTGGAATTTGGGATAGGGTCCTCAATGAAGGAATATGTAGAATGGTATTATGGGGGTTGCAGTGAATTTTCAAGGGAAACAAAGCTAAATCAAGGAAGATATGGGTAAAAACCAGAAATTGAAATGATCTGTGGTGATGCTAGAAAGCTGTGCTTTATCAACTTGAAATGGAGTAAATGATCTATGACAATTCTGGAATTCTGCGTGTTATCAACTATAAATAGATATGGATCCCAGGTATATTCAACTTCCTAATGGTTCAAAGGTAGTCACTCAGCCACCAAGGCTGTCTTAGGCTTGAGTATTGGGGCAGTACTCCTCACTTCATGGCGCAGGTAAAAATGCTAACCGCTTGGCCAAAAATGATAGCTCTTTGGTTTTCCTCATGGATGGGAATCTAGTCAATCTGGTGGGGGTCGTTGCCCTTTTCGCTTGGCAGGTCCTCTCAATGGACAGCTACTTCGGGGTTCTTATGGTACTCCTCACAATGAGTTTTAGGGCTATGCCCAAGTACTTCCCATAGTTAAGAAGATAGGTTTTATTCCCTGATCCAAATTAATAATACCGCTGCAAGAAAAAGAACAAATGTAAGTCTCACAGTGCCAGGAAGCATGACAGGAAAACAAATTTCCAGAAATTCCACCGAATGAGCCCAAGAAAGTGCTCTGATACCAGATGTGGAGAACCTCCTACAATAAACAATGAGAATGCACGATATAACATAAATTATGGATCACAGAAGAGATTTTATTGATCGCAGGACACTTCGAGGGGGCAACCTCCTGAGTTCTCTTGTTTTTCTTGCAAATTTT
>LPNX011019648.1:324213-344179 GCA_001517045.1 Pseudotsuga menziesii | reverse complement strand
CAAATACACCATTCTTTCTCAACAAATGAAGACTGTTATAATTTAGATGACCAAATCTTGCATGCCACAATGAACTAGATGACATATTACCTTCTCCATGCAGAGAGAGGTAGGCATAGTTCTGAAATCTTGTGGATGAACCCTTGAGCTTCAGCAGCTTTCCATCTTCGTATCCAGTCATGATGACTTGGTTGTCAGAGGACTTTCTTATTTCAACGATTCCATCAAACATGTGGATGGAATGGCCTTGCTGTCGAATCTCCACCAAGGACAGCAGGCTTCTCTACAACTCTGGAAGATAGAGAACGTTCTTCAACAAGAAATCAGGGAATCCAGGCATCTTTAGTCGAATGGTTCCCATTCCCTTTGGTTTAATACTTGACTTATCTGCAAAGTAAACTATGCCATCTATTGTTTCATTCAGTTCTTCAAAACAGTCTTTTCTAAATGTCATGTGTGATGTTGCACCAGTATCAAGCAGCCAACAATCTTTGTAGGATGAAAGAGAATTCATTTCATTAAATCCAAGATTACAATGTGCAACAATACAAGAATCAAAATATTTACTAGCATCTTGGTCATCTTTCTTCTGGTTGTGCTTGTCTTTGATGGAGTCCCATGAAGCCCAACACTGATCTGATGTGTGCCCAGTCTTTTCGCAACACTTGCACTACAAATCTGATCTTTTGCTTCTGCCCCCTCTGCCTCTGAAATTTCTTCTTCCTCTGCCTCTCTCTTTTCCAAAGAGAGTGACACCAATTGCAGATGCTATAGATTGCATCTTTTACAAATGTTAGTGTAATTTACAAAGAGAAATAGAAAAACAATAACCTTGCAGGTCTACAGTCTCTTCCAAGGTGAATATAATGCAAGTACACAGGCTTCTTCAATACAATAGCTTCAGACTCGCAGGATACATTATTTATCTGACAAAAATAACAAAGACTGTGGATAATACTATTTAAACCTTTTTGATACCGCAAGCAAGCCTACTATATAGAGAAAGCGAAACAGTCAGGAATTTGTCTATATCCTTTTGTGCCTGTTATACTTTCAAGAGTTAAAAAACCTAATCCAGAGCTTAAAAAACTGGTTTAAGCCCTCTTCTTTTACACTGAAAAGACTCAATTCTTCTCAATACACCTCTCTCACTCCACCAGAGATGTTATTTATATTTATACCATTATATTTATGTAGAAGAATCCCTCCGAAATGGCAATCAAAGGTTGTAACGTAAGACAAGGGCAGGATTAATTAAAGATTAAAGAACAAGAGTCTTCAACGCATCTTCACGATCAAATGTAGGTCGCAGCTCTCATTGAAAGTACCAGTCAATAGTTTGGACACAAATTCCTCTTGAAACTTTGAAAATTACGACCCGATAACATGCTCGCCTCCACGCTCTTGAATGGAGTTACTCACTCTTCAACACATATAACTGAGGTCGCAGCACTCCACACAGCTCCTTGAATTAGTACTCCACGCAACTCTTCAATGCAAGGTATACACACGCAGTAAATATCAGACTCCAACACAGATATTAGTCTTCACTGAGTCTTCAATCTTCAAACAATCTTCATAGTTGCAGCTCATACAACAGCATCATGAAAATATTTGCAGACAATTCCAGAAAGATTCCACGCACAATTGTCAGTCAGTTCAATGCATATAGAAATCTCACAGCTTCAATGCAGCACGCAGCAGTCTAGGGTAGATTTAGGGTTTTAGTACACCAAAGGGAGCCCACAAAAAATTAGGGTTTGAGAATATAATCCGTCTCTCTAACACATCATACAACGATTATGGCTCATTGGCTACTATCTTTTCTATTATTGTAATCGCTGCGATTCTAGCTTCAGGAGTAACAACAATGGTCTTGCATCCCGTGCACAGCAACACGCACATGGCGGAATTTATAAGAACTTCGTGCAATGTAAGAACTAAATTTATATCACGCAGCATACAACGCAAAACTGAATTTATAAGAACTTCGTGCAATGTAAGAACTGAATTTATACCATTGATAGGTAATATACCGTACAACCGTCACACGTTGGATATCAACGCAGTATTTACAAGGTAGATATCAACGTAAATGCTTGAGTCTCCAATGGTCTTCACGCTAGTCTTCAGCAAATTAATGCAGAAATGAGGGTTCGCCCTCACTCTTCAACCCCGCTTACAACGAACTCTTTTTAGGCTGAAACTTCACCGTACAAACTGCCAGAATCACTGGTCTTCACGGCTTCACGCTAGTGCGACTCCAGGCTCAGGTAAAGATGGGCTTCCTCAAACTCAAATTGGAATTTGGAGACAACATTGTCTCTCTCTCACTCCTCAACACGAAACCCTAAAAAGGTGTGCTGAAAAACACTCGCAACAATCGAACAGAAATCACAGTAGCATACCATTGCGCTTCAATTTCATTTTCTTGGTGCAGCGATCACTGGGAAATTATGACCCTCCAAGATAGGTCAACAAACGCAATAAATTCAGTACCAGGATGTTGCTGGAAGAGGTCTCAACATTAGAGAATGCAGTTCTGGTAAACTCTCACTGATAACATTGAAGGCTTTATTTAAAATCGTGGATAACAAGTAGAGGAAATCTTTACAATGAGAAAGAAGTGGAGTGGAAGCACGATGGAGGTCTCAGCAATATCACACGATGGAGGTCTCAGCAATAGCACGAAGTATGAAATAAGACGGTGAATAGGATTAGGGTTAGGCATATAATTGTTCGGGTGGTCAAATCATGCAGCAAATTGAGGAAACACACCAATTCATACCTCAAACGTAGGTCTGTAACCATAACGCATACAATGAATGCATGTAGACTGGGAGAGAAGAACCGCATGCAAATGGCAGACTGACTGAGTAGGCAGTCTGGCAATGGACTGGCAAGCAGAATTCCAGGAATGGGCAGACGGGCAATAGGCAGGAGTTATGGCAGCGCTTTGATACCACTTGTTGGTAATAACTCCCGATTCAATTCTATTCAAATGCAAATGCCTATATTTATACAAATTACATGGCGGTTGGGTTTCACCTTCCGCTCAACCTTTTTGGCTTCCTACTATTTATTTATTTACAATATATAACCCTAACGGATTATATTCTAACAAATACAAAATAACTCTTCGATGCTTTCATTAGTCTCAACACATACTTATATACTAAGTCTAATCTAAACAACTATTACTCCCCATGAATGTGGGATACTACAACATACCAATGGGATGACTTACAAAGCATATGCGTCCGACAAAATATACTAACAAAATAAAGAGGGGCGTTGACACAGATTTTTAACAAAATGAGGTCTTGATCTAGACAACGAGTTATCTATAGAGAATATAATGCTATGGCACTAGATATTGAGACATATAGCTAATGTAGTGCTCATCCTTCGATAAAAGAACTACAATATGATTTATGTTTTGATCTTTGATCATAATCTTTAAATAATAAAAATAAATTGTTTTTGTTCTTCATACTATGTTATATTCTACGTAAATATTTTGACTAGTGGTAAACATGCTAACATTTAATAATGAATTTTGCATATACATAGAATTTCTGCCAAAAAACTTAGAGTTTCCATTTCAATATCTATTCATTTAAACATTTAAATATGGCATAGAATTAGAATAATAAATAACCAATAATAAATTTTACTATGTGGAATACCTGTATCCGAAAGGGTATAATATATCCCTTATTTCCTGCAAGTTTCCATAGGTCCCCTTAGCTACTAGAAAAATATGATTCCACCTTTTCAACCATCTATTATCTTGTTGTCCCTTGGAAATCAATGGATTTCCTCGCCCCCGAGCCCACAACCGATAACCCAAATATCAAATTCTTCCTCAGTTCAATAACAATACAATCTCTCATGAGTTTTCAACCTCCACCTTGGAGTTGTTCCCCTCCTCCAAGCCTCGAGTTTTTCCCCTTCTTAGAAGACTTCACTTTAAAATTCCACTTCCCTCACAACTCACTCTAAAATAATCAACCCCTTTTAACCTGTAAGTTAATACCTATATACTTTTCCTCCTCCTCAAGCATTTGGGATTACTCCACTGACCTTGTCTAATCCTTTGAAAATCCCCGAAACACTCATTCCTTTGCTTGTTTTAAAATATGAGACAAATTAAAATAGTGTTTTTATTAAGTACTCATTCTCTCGAAATGTTTAATAACATTATAGTCAATTAATTCTATTTAAATGAGTTGACTGCATATTCGTTATTAGTTTCTCGATATGTTTAAAATGGGGTCTTTAAGAGAGGGTGGGTTAATTAGCCATCCACTTAGTGTTTACAATAGTGAGTGGAATAAAATATCAATTTAATTAAAATATCAATTTAATATTTATGATTCTTGACCTTTCAATATTGAAAGTGGTGGTTTTTTTAAATTATTCAATCAAATTGACCATACTTTAATTATATTAATACAATGAACCTTATGTTATCTTCCTTGGTTTATTAAATGATTAATTAATCCTTTTAAATTTTCATGAGATGGGTCAATAAAGCAAGAGTTATTTAATTAATTAATTTAAAGCATTATTTAATTAATTAATTTATTATGTTAGTGCATTCATAAATGTTTATGACAGAAGGCAATATGATTAATAAATAATAAATGACGAACTAATAGCAACACTTTTATTCATTTGTTTAATAAATAAGTGCCTTAATATGATCCTAGCACCCTTATATTTATAACAAAGTACCTTCAAAGGCTTAAACAATCATGGAAGACAATTAAACAATACAATTATATTATAAATGACAATCCTCGTGTGACAATTCTTAACTGAGGATATGTGTTCCTTTACCTATTACAACGATCAATTATAATTAATGAACACTTAATGATTTTTTAACATGTATTTTAATAACTTAACGTTCATTATAAGTCTATGATCAATTTATAATCAACTTACTCATTCACAACAACTTACACAATTTATTTGACATGAAAGTATTTGAATAATGATACTAGCTTACATATGCAAAGTGTGCATGCATGGCCAATGTATACAGAGGCTGCACATTACTATAAACATATATCATATTTCCCATGCATAACTACTAACTACTACTGATAATACTTCATGCAAACAAAACGAGTATACATACAAGCTAACATTACTATAACATCATCGATTATTTTATGAGTTAACCTTGTAAAATTTCATATCATTATTTTAATGTTTACACTAGTTTAATCAATCAAGTACAAGAAAGAGTACCTACTACCACTAACTTGGTATAAAGAAATCCCCAACCTTTGATAATACTAGCTAACAATATCCTCCCATCCTAACCTATGGCCACAACCTCCCTATCCTTCCTTTGCTAGTAATGATGTGGATGTCGTCTTTATCGAACTCAGCACAAATAAAAATGAGAGCGGTAACATTGAATAAATAGTGGACCTAAGTCCTCTGAGTAGAAATCTAGCCATCGTCATCACAACAACACGGGGAGCGTGTCTCAACACGACCCTCCCATGACCTCGAGTATAATAGTGATGTAGGGTGCACAATACATCCATCCCTCTCAACATACTAGGTCTATACCCTATCAAATCATACTTTGATGTTATCGAGATTATCAGTCCATGTCATTGTATCATCAATTTTGGTAGCTAAGGTTTACAGCATAAACAAGTTCTTATTCCACACATGATGTCAAGTACTCGACTATCACATAGCCCCTGTGTCACGTGGGTTAGTATTTTGCAAAATACACATTTATAATGAATAATTCCACTCAATCATCAATTGGTCCACATCATCATCATCATCATCATTCTTTCATGTAACAATTTAATTTATCATAGGTACACACAGCATATAATACTTCATTTGATCACATCATAAGATGGTATCCATGTACCGCATCATATCTTTCACATTTCATCAATGAAAATAAATTAAACATATAACTATCATCATAAAATAAAGGAATATAATGATAATCACAACATAGTAACATCATAAACATTGTATCAACATAATCACAATGACAACATAACCAAAGTAACAACATATACTCGGGTCCATCATGTTGTAATATTGTTTACTCAGTCTAGCGAGTCCAATAGATAATAAGCAATTAAAGTGCAATATGTCTGAATGATAAAATATGTTTAATCAAAATATGGAGCGTTACAACTAAGAAGAGACTATGCACCATGGAAAACAAAAATCTTGTTGGTAGGTTGAATGTTTTTTCTCAAGTGTTTTTAATGAGCATTTCATATTGAAACAAAATATTGCTGAATTTCTTTCTAGTTCTTACAAATATTCTAGGTTTTTGAACTTAATTCATTATGATGTATTTGGTGTCATTCATTAATGATTATTCCAGGAGGACATGGATATAATTTTTCAAAATTAAATATGTTTCCATTTGTTGATTTAAGAGGTTTTAACCTCTCTTGGAAAATTGGGAGTATGTATCGGGAGGGGGGATCAACAAAATGATTTTTGTAGGTAATTATCAATATCTAGTGAAATTAGGGGTATACTTTAATATCCCATGAATGAAGGAGTTATGCCATGGTTTCATTGAGTGAAGACCCCATGGGGTCCATGCAGCAGAGATAGCATGGAGACTCATGTCTCCCACATAAATGTTCAAACTGTGGGAAGACTTGTTATGGGTCAAAAAAGACCATCATACCTGATACTTATATGGAGACAATTTTGTTATAGGTTGTGGTACCATATAGTGACGATTATTATGCAGGACGTGATTCCTACATTTTATGTTTGTACAAGTTGTGGTACAATATAGTGAGGAACCTTTTGGCGTGGATGCATCACCATATTCTTAGGTATTATGTGTGAAGTTAAATCTTGTTGAAATGTGAATTTTGTTAAATCTTATTTAAATGGTTAACTGTTTTTTTTAAATGTGTATGCAGGTGGCCTGATTCCCTTATGGTTAGACAATATCACCATCACATATTCCACTGTTGTCAACTTAGTTTGGAATTTTTCTAGTTTACCCTAACTCTTGGGATAAAATTTCCATCTCCTTCCATACTAGATGGAACACTACCACCCATACTACTTCCCATTGGGCATTATCCATGCCCATCCCTTTAGGCATTATCCCCGCCTTCCCATTGGGCATTATATTGCCATATTTGTTGCTTGTTGGCTCATTTTCCATTTTATTAAGCTTGCTTCCCATTAGGTTTCTTGAGTTTCTTTTGGATTGTTTTCCATTTTGTTGTGCTCACCTTCTGCACACTTGGTTGCATTATGTTTTCTATATTTCTATGATATTAAGCCTACACCTATTTTAGTTTAGAATTAGTTAGTTATGATACTATAAGGTACTCTCTAAAGCTTTGGGGTGAACTCCCTCAGTTCAGTCCTTTAGATTCTATGGTCAACTCTTCATGCCAGACCTCAACTTTTCACACTAGTACACCATGACTTGATTCTAAATCCTTATAGTTATATTCAAATGCAAATTCACATACCAGTAACACCATGGTTATCTTTTCTCCCCCATATAGAGAAGTGAATCCTCTTATGGTAAATCCATTGACTAGAAACCCACCTACGCGAAACCCTCCCACTAGAAACCTCCCATGGGGAATCCACCCACTAGGAACCCCCCAATTGGGAAACCTCCCCTAAGAAATTATCTTCTAAGAGGTCCCATAGCTGGAATTTTTCCATTTATGGCTAGCATCAACCTCCCTGATTTGGTGAGGCTGACCAATGTTGGATCCACCATGATCCAAGTTTGCCCCTTATGCCTCCCAAACTCCCATCGGACATCGTAAAGTTCGAAGTAAAGGATGGGGAACATCCCCAAAATCATGTCACGTCGTTTCAATTACAGTGCTCATCAAACAATATCATATACAATTCCATCAGTCTACTCTTGTACCATAGGACTCTAACTGGTGTTGATGCTAGGTGGTATATTGACCAATCCCATGGAACACATGGTAACTTCATGTTTTTGGATTCCAGTTTCTTGTAGTTCTTTCAGTTACCCATTTGATACGATGATAGAGTGGAAATCCTTCTCTCTTATTGACCTAACTCCACTGCCCACATCACAGACCACGTCCATGAGTGGCATAGGTGTTGAATTCTGTGTAAGATCAAACTTGACAGCATGATATTTTTAGAATAGTTTAATATATCTCTACTCCTTTCCATACCCAAGTATTTGTCCTTTAAATGAACTCAATTTGAGGAAGAGGCTATCATAAAATATCAACAGTTCAACCTAATCATACACATAGTCCAATTTTTGTATACCATCATCCTTGATGCTCCTCATGAAGACTCTTCTTGAAAAGATACACAGGGGGATTCCAATTACGTGGATGGTATTATTAGTATTGTCACATACCAACACAACTCGTATGTAACTTACCCTCTCTCAGTGAGTAGTTATGCATACAAAATTTTTACTAATGTAGTGCACCTCGAATAGGGCTAGGTTAGCACTCTGAGCTATGACCCTTATTTATCATGCGCTTCATCACACATAGGAATCTATACCTCTTACTTAGCTCCTGCCTCATCCCCTCGTGTTCATGGGTCCTCCTGTAGTGGCACCATGTGTGGTAGTGATTCTACTACACTCATGGCCCTTTTGTCCATGAACCCGTACTATCCTTTATGTAGCCCTACACTAGTCCTTCTAGTACATACACACCTTGTCGCTCCTCCTTTCCCTCAGGGGCAAGTTTACACGCAACAAAACATGCCTTCCCAAGTTTCTCCCAATACTCAATAAGCGCATGCCAAAAACATAATAGGAGAAAGAATGATGTAAAAAACCAATGACAGGGAGGTGGAAACCAACCCGTGAACCCAACTAATAATACTATTGTGAATCCCATAGATAAAGGTCCTAACAAGCCTCCTAAACAAGCCAAGAACACCCAACTATGGAGCAATATTTCGTATTATTTCTGTAGTGTGTATTGGAATTATACCCATCATCGTCCTCATTTGGGTAAGGCATGCCAAGTATGGAATGAGACAAACCAACACGAAGGGAAGACTACCACTTAGGTGAAAGAAAATCCACCTTTGACTCAACCAACCCAAACAAAACCTATAGTCTTGTAAAATTCCTTTCTAGTGTAAGGAGTAGCCATGGGAATTCCATTGGTGCCTTATCCATCCTAACCAACTTCATTGAGTCAACCTTCTAACCCTAGGTTTTAACATCTTCTCATGTTGTCTACTGATGTGAATCTTTATACATGACACAACCAGTACTATTCTACCACCAAATCATCCACTGCTAATAAGGTAAAATACATAGGTACAATTAATGAAACTTTGAACCTACCGAAAACACCTACTCACAAGATCCCTATGGTCCCCAATTTTCCTTTTTTGCATCACAAATAATCACAATGCTAGAGATTCTCCAAGTTATAGCATTGTGTACAACTTAGCTCAGTTCCCTATTTCTATGTCAAATTTGGAATTTCTTAGGAACTGCTCAGTGCAATGCAATTCCTTACTATCAACACTTGGTGTGATTGATCCCTCCAAATCTCATTCAATGAATTTTGACTTAGTTCAAGTAGAGCCATAGATTCCCTCTTTAGTATCCTTCCAAGTATCAGTGACTGTCTGAAACTTGGTGATTAATCAATGTATTATCAATGAAGGTGCCTCTACTTACGTTATGTCAACTCATGTTTGGAAAAATCTAGGATCCCCCTAACTGGAGCCATCCCTAAGGAAATTACATGCTTACGATGGCCACACAAATCAACCTAAGGGAATTCTCCTAAATGTCCCTATAGATTTAGTTGACAAGAAAAGGTTTATAAACATCAATATTGTCAATGTCAACACAGAAAAACAACCTCCTCCTTGGGCGTAGCTATATGGATACAATAAAACAAGTTTCGTCATCCATCTTCCAACTTATGATGTTCGCTCTCAAAGGGACGATTTTCAAGTTAGATCAACTAACATATTACGATCCCAAGGGGCCAGCTTTCTTGGAAAATGTTTTACCCACCGTCAACATTAGTATTGGTTGCACCTCCATCCCATATTTTACCTGCGTTGGGCCCAATGATTTTCAAAATCCCCGCATGATTGGAACCTTTTAGACTCTATGTCCTCCACCCCCCAAAGTGGAAATATAAAAACTATGTATGGTTTCCTCTAGTAAAGCTACAACCCGAACCCAACTTCTAGCCCAATTGTGACCCCAACCCACTCCCTCTTCTAGCAAGTTACTTATGAATGAATGGGAGCAACACCTATTCAACAAATCCCCTTCTTATTTCCACCATATGGAATTGTGAACAAGCCATTCATGGTGACACTTAATCTCTCAGGTTCGGCGTTAGGCCTCCCTATTTTGTATCATATTCCCCCCAACCCACTACCCACACCACAAGTTTTTTTATCCCCTATGCATCCTATTAGTACTACAAATAATTGTCCTTTGGGATCACTAAACACAACACCAAGAACCATTCCATTTCCTCCCAAGAAACAGATTGGGGGAAAATTAATGAATGTTACACCACCGAAAAACTAGAACAAAGCCATGAAACTTCCTCCTACTACCTCAGTTCAAGCCCTACTACCTTGTGCTTTGTGTGATGTGTTGAGTCACGCTACCATGAACTATATGAAGTTTCCTATCTTACACATTCATATGAAGACATTAGATGATGATCCCAATGAGAACGTTGTAGTGGTTTATCTACCCAACACCCCAAAACACATAAGAAGTTGTTGCACACCAATCATCCTTATAAAGTGTGTAGTCTCCATTTCCATTACTCACACCATTTCCCATATCTTCCTAATTATTGATCAGTACTTGCTAACTTGTATCAACTTTCTATAGATCCCCAAACCATACTAATAGAAGAAGTTCACCCCTCAAGTGACATCTTCTAGTAGGATAAACACCATTTGTTTCATCTTGTCCTATGAGGGGCCTTCATCATCAATCCATACCACTATGGTTGTGTCAATAGACACGAGTCACTCTGACCTATTTATTTGAACCTTCAAAGACAATGATGAATTCCCATGTCCACAGCATGGGGGTAGGCCACCAAACATGTCTACTCATAATTGTCATCATCATCGGTGATACTGGGGAAATCCAACTCATAGGGGGAATTCCTTGTCATAATTTCATGGATGTTGTGTTCCCCCATGAAATCTTGCACATGATTCCCCCCCTCCTAGTTGTTGGTTGATTCCTTGTCAGTACCTCTCCATGAGAGCATCTGTACTCATTTTCCACTTATAGGCTGGGGGGAATGATTGATTACCTCAACCTTCGGATAGGGGGAATTCTCAATCAATTTGAACCTACTGTATCACACATATATTGATATTTCAATGATCCCATATCTCACCCCAACACATGATACATGATCCATAATCACAAACCCCATACTGATAGAAAGGAGGCAAGACCTTAACCCTGCTCAGTTTTTCACAATCATGATCTTGACCATTTCCCAAGGTCACATGTCACTTGTATACTTGGTTTGATTTCCGGATGCACTTTTTATGCTTCTCTATTTTTTACATGTGTACAAGTTCATATTTCCATGAAATCCACTTGTTTTAGTCAGTGGCCAATTCCTATAGGTATAACACTTAAAACCAAAATATAGGTAATCACCCCCATAAAGCATTGCATGCATTAACCTTATTCATCCCCTTTTTTATCTTGTAGGATCCCCCACTCTATTTTGGTAAGTGGACAATCCTAGACAGCTTTTCATTATCCCTTACCAGATAATTAGGACCTACCTTATGTGGCTGACCATTTACTATCCCTTATCCTTTGGAACCCATGCCATTTAAATTTCCATAGGAATGGGAGTCCTTGTAGTCTATGAGTCATACCAAACCACAAAGGTAATTTAAAAAAAAAACTCATTGGCCTACCCTATGGACTCCCAAGTTTATGTTCATTAAATAAATTCTAATGACCTACATTGCACATCCACGATCCCTCCTGTCCTTCTATATTGAAAAAAATTCATTACTATTCCACCATTCACTATTATGCAAGGAGGTTACCACCAATGTCCTACCCTCCATAAAAAAACCCATCTACAATCATTCCGCTAATCGAACCATCTACTCACTTCATTGGACACTTACCTCCTTTCCTATCGTTTTACATTATTGAGGTGGCCTTCCACTTCCCCTGCCATTATATAATGGTACTTTTAATCACCCCCTTTTTCCAAATGTCCACACATATGGGAACCTATGATTGCGAAGTTCAAATCCATATCATCTTTGGTTCCCCACGCATCAAAGAATCCATTTACAACTGGTTCTCCTCAGCATCCTTGCAAATCACATATGATCCATATTTATAGAAACATCCTTGGTTGGATTTGTTAAGAGTATTATGTGATGAGTCACCCTTGGAGTCACCTTGATATCATGTTTCCCCAAAGTCATATATTAATACCCACCCTATGAGTGTACCACATTGCAATCATAATTCCTAGTATCTCAAATGTATCCCTCCGTGAGATCATTTTCACATATGATTCCATGTCATCCATGCCATCATACTTTGAATAAAGGAATTTTGAGTCCTGATTACTCATTTCCCCTCATATCCCCCTATAGTGTCTTAGTCCCATGTCCTTGGTTGTATACCTCATGCTTCTGTCAAGGAAACTTTATTTCCTTTCCAGTAGCATGTCTCCCTCTTTTGAAATCAACATATCTATTCCAAAGGATAGACCTAGATTTACCCTATACCTTTTCCTCATAACCATCATTGATGAGCTCCTTGAACCACCTAGAGGGAAACCCCAGTTCCCTTCAGAACGATTGTTTCTCATGTTCTTGACATCATATACATTATCGCACCAATGAGATCCATATAGGTTGATGGTTTTCTCATTATTTGATCAAAGACCCTAGATATCCCTTGAATCTAGTCCGTTGGTGAGTTATTATGTAAACCCCATGATATTATTTTTCATGTGACATCTGGGATGCATTGAAAACAATGTTTGAAATCCCTCTAGTTACATGCTTCCTTGTGTATCCAGTTCAGATGCAACTCATCATACTTATTAGATTCATACTCTCAGTAATTTGAGTCACTACAACTATTGGAACCCTTTAAATCCAACAATGCATCAACTATTGTGATTCAACATTCCACGAGAATGTCATTGTTCTAGTACCAATTCTTCATATCAACCATGGTTGGACCATGATTACCTTCTAGATTTTAGTCCATCTTGGACATTTATGATGTACATAACAATTATCCATGTATTTGACATGTCCCCTTTGGGACTTGATCCAATTTTTACTTTGAGACACTGATACGAGCATGGGAATTCCCACCTTGTCCATATATTTGTGATTATATGAACTTCATCCATATTGAGTATTGTATATGTAGGTAATGGCCCCTTTAGTCTTATTGAAGGAATAAATACCTTTGACACAGTCTTGAATCTCCACACCACCGTTACACTAGAAAACATATCATATGATGTATATTGGCCATACAATGAGCTCTTGACCTCACATATAAGGGGGAAATTTGTTAACACGTAATTTTTTTCCACCTACCATGTCATTAGCCCCATCACACATATACATCATTAACACAATATTTCCACCCTTTAGACCTTGGTAAACCAAAAAAATTAAATTCATTCACCAAAAGGTTATTTTGCAAATTAATATTGCTCAATTATATTGAAATACATGAGCAACATTTCCCTGACCTTTTTTTTGGATGTTTATCCTTTTTATCCTAAAAAAATGAATAAAATTGACATGACACCTAGACCAATTCAGAAAAATGATAAAAACAAGTGAAAGGCACAAAATCAAAGGAAACAAAAAAAACTAAGAAAAATACAAAATCCAAAAATAAAAATTCAAAAGTAAAAAATCAAAGCCTTATACTTATCCTAGAGCCATTTGTTGTACCTATAAATGAACCATTAAGGTCCATCACTCAACACCAATTCTCCATACATTTCTCCAACCGTTACTCTAGAAAATTATCCTTGAGATATGAACTCCCTCATATGTTCCATCCTCACTCTTGTTGGATATCACATACGTGACACGTGGTTGGAGAAGCATGGACTTTTAGGAGACCAAGTGGATCCTTCTTAGGGAAGTTTCATGGGGGCCTTCTACAACAACTCATAGGTGATCCTGGTACTTTGTAAAATCAATTTTTTGTCCATAAAAATATTCTTTATTCTTTAATGATGCTTGTCGTTTCTGTTTGTTGAATGAAGAATGCGAAAAAATGTTAGTCTATATTTATTTCAATAATTTCCTTCCCAATTATATTATTGTTATAGCATGATTTTCCACACCTTATACATCATGCCTTGATGACATTCCCTTGTCCCTATGCCAACTCATTATACCCCCCTTACTCACTATAACCCTTATTCTTGAGTTCAACCTTTAAAAAGACATTTTTGAAGATACACATGGGACATAAGCTATATAGCTCACATATACACATCTTGCACCATAACAACTCGCCTATATTAGGTTTTGTGCTAAAAAAAATATTTATATTTTTCCTTATCAAGTAACGAATACATTGATCATTGTCCTTCCCTGTGTCAGGAAATGCTCCGCTTCGACTCTCCATTTCCCATTCGAGGGCTATATATTGAGCCATTGTAAAGCATTATAGGAGGATAAACTATGATAGTAAGGAGACCATAGAAAAAAAATTCCCCATTTCCATATACTTGAGTCTACACCCCTTTGTCCTTATTGATAGAACCATTTGTGTTCATCTCTGAAGCTCTCCATTTCCTTTGTGATATTTCCTTGCTTTGGAGGATTGAAGTGGTGGAGGCCCAGGTGGAGGGACTTGGTTTCTTGGTTTCAACAAGGTACTGAAAGAGATTGCCACATTGTATATTTGTTTTTACATTAATAGAAATATCAATTTTTGTTGGAAGGCAGTTTTGGGGTAAGTTAGCTGTGCAGCATCATGGATGTTGCACAAGGTCAAAGATGTTGTGCAACGTGGAAAAAGGTGCGCAAGTATGAATTATAATATTTATGTAATTTGGTCATATTTTGTAGTGCATTATGTGGATTGTGGTCATTATTTTGTAGATTCTGTTAAGAATTAGTTAGGAAGTTGGTTAAGTGGACCATCAATGTAAAGGCGCAAGCCTATAAGTAGATGTAGAATTGCAAGTGTTAAGTCTTCTTCGGTTGGATTATAGCACAAAATTCTGGGCTTTGGTGAATATTGATCTATGTATGTGAACCAAAGAACTGCTTTGGAGAATCTGTGTTTTGTTGCGAAGGATAATATGATATGATGGAGATTGAGGAGAATCATTGGGTCTTTTTCTGTTTTCCTATTTTCCTGTTTTCTGCGATCCAAATATGAATGCAATGTGTTTCTACGATATGGATCTATAATAATGGGGTGTTTCTCTCCTTTCAATGATAGTATACAGTTATATTGGTTTTCACATTGATGTTTTGCCACTATTTAGTTATGATTAATGTGATCTATTGAATGATGACATGATTATGTTAATGCATAATCTGAAGGGTTATATTTGTGGAAGAATGTAACGATAAGTTAATAAGTAGACACATGGTCCTCCTTCATACTACAGAAACTTGGTTCCGTTAGCTCTCCCTTGAACATCTCAGGTGAGACTTCATCTACTTTGTAGGTGTTGTTGAACGGGGTAAAACCTATCTGGGCCGGTGTTCAGGAAAATCACGGTGGTTTGGGTGTCGACAGAGAGAGAAACCCTATCGATTAGTTTTGTGCTAACAAATGGTTTCATTTTTGAAGCCTTAGTGCGAAGAGGAGGGAGGACATGGTGTGGCTCGATGAGACCAGAAATCCAAGATTAGTTTGATGAAAAGATATGAGAGTTTGCTGAGAAAGAAAACCAGAACCCTGGACTGATGATAGATAGGTGGATGATAGAGTATATGGACAATGGTCCACATGAGTACTTTTTCTCTGAATTTTCGATCATTTTGTATGAATGGTTGGTGCGATTGACCTATCACAAGACAAATTTTCAAGGAGGTGAACCAACTTCTTGGACACCAGAATTGATCTAGGAGTTGCAGGAGGTATATAATAAAGCATCAAGGGCCATTGAAGTCTACCTTAATAGTATCTTGGAGGGATATATGATTGAGTTCATAGTCAACACAAATAAATCCTATAGTGAAGTAGAAAGGGAGTTCCTCAACGGACCAAGAGGTAGGTTCCTGTGGTTGTTGCAATTATGTATTAAGATGCTTATCTATGAAAAATGAATATTGAGGATGAACTCTGTCGAGTAGAATTCTGGTGTGCGGAGGCTACGGGTATTGCAGAGCCAAGGGTTGGATGGAATGATACAGGGTAGATGGATGGAGGTTATGCCAAGACTGTGAGGGAAGCTGAGGAAGGAAGTGGTATTACAAGAGGAGGATTAAGGTTTCAGAAAGAGAAGAGGTAGAGGACATAAGAGAGTCCTTCTATGACCGAGACACGAGGCTGCAAAGGAAGACCACACGGAACAAAGTGACCCTACACTGACGTAGGAGAAGACCATGGTATGCTCAAGCTAGAGGAAAGGCCGACCCAGAGAAACAACGTACCCTCACCTCTATGCACTGTGCCATACTCAGGAAGGAACGAGTTTTACACTGCCGTGTCCCACGTGTCAACAACACTCTAATAGTAGCAGATCAACAACTGTAGGAAGAAGGCCCAAGATGGCAGGCGATGATGCAAAATTAACCTTATTCCATGGAAATGAGACTGAGGATCCCGAGCAATACTGGTTCTTGTGTGAAGTTGTGTGGAATATCAAACAAACTACAGATGATGAGCTTAATAAAGGTCATGTTAGAGGAAATTTCAACTCAAAATGGGGATTTTAACTCTAATTCAAACTCCATGTCATCATGTGTTAGTGAATGAAATTACTTTAAATTTGAAATACCGTATAGGTCTGTGGACAAACACACAACTCACATGATAGATCACACAATTTACTTAGTTATTGAAGAATGAAATAGTGCAAAAATGGCTTGCAGCTATGAATACTTTTCATTAATCAAAGAGTAATTAGATAATAATTACAATGAAGTACAATGGCTTAAATAGCCACATGCAATTCGAATCCACATGAGGAAATTCAAATTGATTAGACTCTACTTGACTATAGGTAACTGATACCTTGTCTAAATCATTGTCGGAGGACTCAATAGTTAACTGACCTTGTCTAAACTGTAACCAGAGTTCATCGAAGTTCTAAAACACAACTCAAGTGTTACATTCAGTGTTTACTGAGGCTAACTGACTGTGGTAGGTGAGAAATGTGCCCCTCCTGAGTGCAGCCATGCAAACCTAGCACTAACTGAATGCAGAGGACTAGAACTGAATGTAACTGACTCCTAACTTAGCTTAACTAGTCATCAACTAAACTGAACTAACCTTGGTTGGTTTCGACACTCCTAGTGGCTCCTAAATTGTAGGGATTGGTCTAGGAGGCTCCTAAATTGATGCAATCAAGTGCAATCAGTGGCAGTGAGCCTCAATTAGTGTTCCCCACACTTTAGTAACTAAAACATGTGCCCCAATTAGGCCAAGTGGACCCAATGGTGTTAATGACTATAATTAGATTGGATGGACTCCCGATTTAGACATATGACCAAATTGGACAAGGGAGAATTAATAATCCTAACACCCCCCCTAAATGCTAACTTGGACAATATGTGAGCCCTGGTAACTAAGACCATAGGTCACCCATTACATCAAGTAAAGTAAATCTTCCTCTTTACTAGTTCTGTGAGGAGATGGGCATGTGATCAATGGTAGAGAAGCACTGGGACTGTTGAGAGCGAATGCTTGATCTCCATAGTTTGATATAGATTTTGAAATACTTAATGAATCACATAATAAAATATCAGCAACCGCATATGAGGAAACTAATACCAAATCCCCATCAACAGTTTTGATGAGAAAGTGCGGTACTTGATTTTTCACATCGGAATTGGTGAGAGAAGCTACAAGCATGACTGAAAGCTTTTGAATTTTAAAATATGAACCAAATAATATCATATCAGAAATTAAATCAAATCTAAACAGGTTGAAAATAGATCCAAAACTGTGAAATGGAATCAAATCCCTAGCAACAGTTTTGTAGGAGACTTGTGGTACTTGTTTCTTCACACCGTTGATGAGAACAACTACAAGCAGTACTGAAAGATTATGAATTTGATATATTAAAACAAGCAATATCAGATCAGATCTAAATAATATCATATCAGATCCAATAAGGTTAATATCAGATTCAAATAAATGGTTAACCAAGACGGTGGATGCATAGCTTTCTTCTTCTTCAAAATTCTGAATTTTTGTGCATGTAATCCTGCAGGAATTTGTAGGAAAATATAGATCATGGGGAGTGAAGGGATCACTCTGGTAATATGGTATTTCTTCCAAAATGTCCAAGGTGTCACATATTTGCACACTAGAAGCAACATTAGAGGGAGAAAAATCAAATTTCTCTTCACTTTCGGAAGCAATTATTGGTAAATTTTGCACAGAATTCAAAGGAAAATCACCAGTGAATGTTTGCATCGAAGTGCAGTAGTGTTTTTCTTCAATATCAAAGATTCAAATGTCTTCTTATATTTCAGTAATTTGAGGATATGAGATATGATATATCTCATAAACTTTTGGATCATGAGGAGAAGGAGTCACTGCATGGAGACTGTCTTCAATTCGAATTGACTGTGTAGAAGCTTCTGCTTCTTCTTCATCTTGAACAACTTCATCAGAGAGAGTGGAGGCCAAGATTTTTGGATCAAGGATTCTTATGGTGCTGGATGTACTCTCCAAAGTGCTATTATGATCCTCATCAATCATTCCAAAGGTTCTTTCCAATCTCGTCCAAATTTCTTGTGGATCTTTAATAGATCTACTGAGGTAGTGCAAGCTAGGAGAAAGAGCCAGTTTCATTATTTCAAAAGCTGCATCCTTTGCATTTAGCCAATCATTTTCACTCTCAAAATAATTTCTACCGAATCCACCAAACACCCAAAAGTGATCTTGTCTATTCATAAATATAATCATCTTCACCTTCCATTCATAATAGTTTGAGGATCGGGTGAGAAGAGGAACTGATGAATTCATTTCGAAGTTGTACCTGCAAAACAAAAAAAAGGGCACTGTAAGGTCAGACATCCTGCACTTTTGTAATTTTCTTCACACCCAGCTCAGTTAATCAAGCAAGCTTGATCAAAAATTCCTTTGCTTGGGGTATTAAGTGGTAAATTCTTCGCTTCTGGTGCAGTGTTGGAAGGAGCAATTTTGCTCAAAAAATGATCCAGTAGGAGATTTGAGGAGGAGAAGTGCCTTGTCCATTGAGGCTCTGATACCATATTAAATTGAGCACATATATCTATGGACAAATGCACAACTCACATGATAGATCACACAATTTACTCAATTATTGAAGAATGAAACATTGCAAAAGTGGCTTGCAGCTGTGAATGCTTTTCATTAATCAAAGAGTTATTAGATAATAATTACAATGTCTTAAATAACCACATGCAATTTGAATCCACATGAGGAAATTTGAATTGATTAGACTCTACTTGACTGTAGGTAACTAAGACCTTGTCTAAATCACTGTCGGAGGACTCAATAGTTAATTGACCTTGTCTAAACCATAACCGGAGTTCATCGGAGTTCTAAAACACAACTCAAGTGTTACATTTAGTGTTGACTGAGGCTAACTAACTATGGTAGGTGAGAAATACGCCCCTCCTTAGTGCAGCCCTGCAAACCTAGTGCTAACTTAATGTAGAGGACTAGAACTGAATGTAACTGACTCCTAACTCGGCTTAACCAGTCATCAACTAAATTGAACTAACCTTGGTTGGTTTCGGC